>OX451412.1:7463334-7552483 GCA_949629135.1 Eremobia ochroleuca
AATCAATGTACAGTCACGAGCAATAATATATAAACATTGTCACATTTTCTAAATTATCTTAACTTCTACCATTCAAAAAATATGTGTACGATATTTTCTTCTAAATTACCTAACCATCAAACTGTGTCAAAACTGGGTATACATTGGTTTCACAGTAATGTAAACGAAACAAAATCAATAAAAGTTTACACTTCCAATGTCATTTTTAACTATCCATGACAATTTCTATAACATATATACACGTAATACAAACTGTATACGTGTTATTGGAATTGTCATGTATACATTAAAATGATATTGAAAGTGTATACCTACTTTTTCCTGTTTTTATTTATTTATTTATTTAAACATCATGCACAAGAGTGGTACATAGGCGGACTTAATGCCACAAGGCATTCTCAGGGCATGTTTTGTATTTGGGGTTTTTGTTAAGTTTATTACAGTAATAATTACAGTTTTATAAATAAACAGGGGTTGGTTACTGCAATAAAACAAGGGCTTACGAAATCAGTGTTGTAATTAGTTACTAAACGTAATGATTAATAATAAAGCCTATTAAATATAATAGCGTAGTTGTAATCATTTATATTAAATCACAATTTAATCAAGTAAGTCACTATCGCTACACATAATTATTGTTCATTTTAAATACGAGGTATCGGTACTTCCCATCGGGACTGCGGGTCCCGTCGGGGCCTCGGCACAAGGGCTAAGAAGGAACATGGGTGGTTTTTAGTCAGTAGAAGTCTGACACTCTCACACACACTGGTTATTCGATGATTTTCCACCCGCGAAAAAAAAAAGAAAAAGTATCGGTACTTAAATTAATTAAAATCTTGTGTAGCCACCTTCAGCGTTTATAACATCTTGCAACCTTTCCTGCATTGACGAAACCATATTGTTACATACGTTATTGCCTCTAAAACTATCCCATATCTCATGGACGTGTCTGACCAAGGCTTCTCTGGTTCTAGCTTGGTTGCTGTCCCACTCTTGGACCATCAGCCCCCACAAATTCTCAATAGGATTGAGGTCTGGGCTTTTAGGCGGCCACGGCAACGAATTCACGCAATTTCGGTTACGACTAAACCAGGCCTGAGTGTATCGAGAATTATGGACCCCTGAATTGTCCTGCACAAAATCAATAGGCGTCAGCTCGGGAAAGTATACCTCCAGACTAGGCAGTAAAACTTCGTCTAAAATACTGGTATATTGCTCGCTTGAATTCTAATTCATGTAGCAACATTAAATCGCAAAAAATAAGTATGCCAGCTGTGTCCGAAAATTCCTGCCTAGTCTGGAGGTATACTTTCCCGAGCTGACGCCTATTGATTTTGTGCAGGACAATTCAGGGGTCCATAATTCTCGATACACTCAGGCCTGGTTTAGTCGTAACCGAAATTGCGTGAATTCGTTGCCGTGGCCGCCTAAAAGCCCAGACCTCAATCCTATTGAGAATTTGTGGGGGCTGATGGTCCAAGAGTGGGACAGCAACCAAGCTAGAACCAGAGAAGCCTTGGTCAGACACGTCCATGAGATATGGGATAGTTTTAGAGGCAATAACGTATGTAACAATATGGTTTCGTCAATGCAGGAAAGGTTGCAAGATGTTATAAACGCTGAAGGTGGCTACACAAGATTTTAATTAATTTAAGTACCGATACTTTTTCTTTTTTTTTTCGCGGGTGGAAAATCATCGAATAACCAGTGTGTGTGAGAGTGTCAGACTTCTACTGACTAAAAACCACCCATGTTCCTTCTTAGCCCTTGTGCCGAGGCCCCGACGGGACCCGCAGTCCCGATGGGAAGTACCGATACCTCGTATTTAAAATGAACAATAATTATGTGTAGCGATAGTGACTTACTTGATTAAATTGTGATTTAATATAAATGATTACAACTACGCTATTATATTTAATAGGCTTTATTATTAATCATTACGTTTAGTAACTAATTACAACACTGATTTCGTAAGCCCTTGTTTTATTGCAGTAACCAACCCCTGTTTATTTATAAAACTGTAATTATTACTGTAATAAACTTAACAAAAACCCCAAATACAAAACATGCCCTGAGAATGCCTTGTGGCATTAAGTCCGCCTATGTACCACTCTTGTGCATGATGTTTAAATAAATAAATAAATAAAAACAGGAAAAAGTAGGTATACACTTTCAATATCATTTTAATGTATTACATGACAATTCCAATAACACGTATACAGTTTGTATTACGTGTATATATGTTATAGAAATTGTCATGGATAGTTAAAAATGACATTGGAAGTGTAAACTTTTATTGATTTTGTTTCGTTTACATTACTGTGAAACCAATGTATACCCAGTTTTGACACAGTTTGATGGTTAGGTAATTTAGAAGAAAATATCGTACACATATTTTTTGAATGGTAGAAGTTAAGATAATTTAGAAAATGTGACAATGTTTATATATTATTGCTCGTGACTGTACGTACGAGTCGCCAAAATGTAGGGAACAGTTGATTTTTTTTTCGCGATTTCAGGTTTGGTCCCATAGTAAAAGTTGTTCATAATGATGAGTACCTCTTAAGAGGTTGTTGGTGTTTTACAAATAACCCTGTATATCTCACAGAGAGGTCTGTGTCCCCACAGTAGGAACAATATAGCCTGATTGTGAAGTGTCTTTTTTTGTTCTAAGAGTTTATCGGTGGAAACTTGCCCACCAAAAAAACCCATTTTTAGGGTTCCGTACCCAAAGTGTAAAAGGAGACCCTATTACTAAGACTCCGCTGTCCGTTCGTCCGTCCGTCCGTCACCAGGCTGTATCTCATGAACCGTGATAGTTAGACAGTTGAAATTTTCACAGATGATGTATTTCTGTTGCCGCTATAACAACAAATACTAAAAAACAGAATAAAATAAATATTTAAGGGGCTCCTATGCAACAGACATACTTTTTTTTTTTTTTTTTTTTTGCGGTTTTTATAGATAATGGTACGGAACCCTTCGTGCGCGAATCCGACTCGCACTTGGCCGGTTTTTTATATCCACGCAATCACTGTCCATTCCAAGGTTGCCTGGAAGAGATCGCAGAGAGCGCTAAGGCCGCCCGTTGTAGGTTTTGTATTAACAATCGTATTTTTTTTGTTATGCATTTTCTGGTGTACAGACGCCAGCACATCAAGCTACTACAATCTGTCAGATTTCTTTAACAGATTTTCAACTTTAGCGCTAAAGCATAAGGTTCAAAGTTGATTGGGAAAATCTGACAGTTTCGGGTAGCTTGATGTGCTGGCGTCTATACAATAACGCACAACCTCATAAGGGGTCATTGTACTCATAATTATGAACGACTTTTACTATAGCATCAAAACAGAAATCGCGAAAAAAGAATCACCTGTCAGATTAGGCAGCGCCTGACGTAAATTGACGTATTTTTTTTTTTATTATTTTTTTTTTTATATTATTTCCTGACGGAACAGGCTAAGGTCTGAGACCATGCTGCCTAGTCTTCAGTTAAAGACGTATTTTTAGTAACCAATTTTTTAATCAAGTCTAAACTTGTCTATGGAGTATATTAATTTGACAGGACTAAACTAATATTTATCTTTTGTCCTTTTCTTAATTAAATAGAAAGAAAAAGATGCACTGAACTTAAATTTAGTTTAGTTTGTTAACAAGGGAATCGGCGCCAATGCGCTCTATTATTTAGTCGACTTACTAAAAGTTGCTTTATAATAAACTAGCGACCCGCCCCGGCTTCGCACGGGTGCAATGGAGAAACACTGATAATTTTAGAGCCATTATTTCTCGTAAAAAGTATAGGATAAAAATTGGTTACTGTGGGTTATCCCTAAGAGATAGACATATACCATCGCGGACTTTTTTGTAGACCTTTTTAAGGTGTACAATACTGTAGTACATTATTTTGATCTATCTCGACGGGTTCAGCCAGCGTTTACAATGTAAGCGAAAAAAAATGTGTTTATTTACGACATCACATTAGAAACCTCTAAAATTATCAGTGTTTCTCTACTATATTATGCATGTATTATACATATAAACCTTCCTCTTGAATCACTCTATCTATTAAAAAGAACCGCATCAAAATCCGTTGCGAAGTTTTAAAGATCTAAGCATATATAGGGACAGATAGACAGGGACGCGACTTTGTTTTATACTATGTAGTGATTTTGCTGACTCTAAACTTTTTACTCCGAATGAATCACACTGAATTCTCCTGAGAGCAATTCAGCTTTTCGCTGTAAAAGTTGGCACTGATTACCGTTTTGCACTGAAAAATATTATTTAGTAAGAACTTACACTACATTTATGGCACAATTTAGTTTCGATTTTTTACTTACTAGTGTAACCAGCACCTAATTGCGTAACACACTATTACACTCAATTTGAATCATTTTGAAGCATATTGCTAGTCCATTGCTCCATATGTTGGAAAAATGTGTCTGCTCAACAACGTAAATAACGCAATGAATGTTGTTGAAATGTCAAAATGAAACCCATTGCTACTGATGGTGTGTTACGCAATTACAATGCTGGATACCGATCACCCGGCTCTCTTAAATAGGACATTTTAATTTACACAACAACGGTTAGAGTTCAGCCGTGTGATTCTGTAACCGTCTCATCGTGAAAGTTTGGGTGAAGTGAGCGTGGAGTGAGCTGCCATACGCTGGGGATTAACACTATAAAGTGCTCACTTCACTTATGATTTCACGGTGAGATTTTTACAGAATACCTTGAAGACGAACGTCGCGCGCAGACTTATCTAAGCGGTCGTTCCCACGGTGCCGTCCAGCCGGTCCATTCTGTAAAAATCTCACCGTGAAATCATAAGTGAAGTGAGCAGTGTCAATAGTGCTAATCTCTAATGACAGCTCACTTCCCGCTCACTTCAACCAAGCTTTCACGGTGAGATTTTTACAGAATAGCACTGCTGTACGATATTTTACGATAAAAACTTGAGATCACACGTCAACATCCTACTGTTCACACAGTCAAAAACAAATGCAGTGTGAAACTACCATGTGATCCCAAGATTACACAGCAAAATATCGCACTGAATGACGCCGTGTGAACGTGACCTAACAGCTCGTTATAGGTAAATCAGCCGAGAATCGACTTACGACCGCATCACAAATAGTCCTCATTTCCCTGATAAATGGCGTACATTAGAATCGAGCATGCTACGAATGCTGATATTTAAACTCCATGCCTCCATGCATGATATTTCCATAAAATCCTTACTAGTACAACAACTGGTAACTCTGTCCCTGCTTGATTTAAAGTGCCAATATTCAGCTAAGGAATCGTTATCACTTTTTCCAACATAGAACATAGAATTTAAAAAAAATTGTACCCAATTGCGAAAGTGGTTGTTACAGGAATGTTTTTATTCAAATAATGAATTTTTCCACAAATTTCCACATTTTAAAATATTTTATGAAAAAGTGAAGCTTTCATTTATTGTTAACCATTTAATATTACATATTTGTTGTTAATTTAATTTGTATTTTAATTTAATTTGTAATTTATTTAATTAGATTTTATTTGTAATTTAATTTAATTTGATTTAATTTGTAATTTAATTTAATTTGGTTTTATCTGTAATTTATTTTAATGAAATAAATTTCTATTTGCATGGCGCGCTGTGTCGGCGAGACATGATGATCATTAACTATCTTTGTTTGTACCGTGTTTCTGGCAAATAAACGAATTATTATTATTATTAGAAAAAATGTACTTATTAATATAGTTTTTTAAATATTTTTTCCTGACTATAGAGCTAACGATATGCCCAAATAAATTTAATTTGAATAAAAAGTAAAAATGATGCAATTAAGGGTTAATTTACATCTGTAAGTAAGTGTAAGGATAACTACTCTGTATTTCCGAAACATCACAGTACATACAAATGATAGAATGTGTAATTGCTAATGACTTGCCTTAAAGAATCGATATGTCACTTTTTCCTTTTACCCACAACACTGTAAAAATTATGTGTCTACTAATTTATCTACGAGTACCTTCCTTCTTCAAGTAATTCTTATATTTAGTTTAAAGATTACCTGGTATTTCTCATATTAAGTGAATTGTATTCTTTTTGAGAAATAAATGTCTTAAACCGTAGAACGTCTGCTTATCTTTACTTTACGTTCTGTTTCTATAAAGTTACTCGTAAGTTATTTTAACCTCTAGATTTTAGTGACAGCCGTCCGATTCTGTAACCATCTCACCGTGAAAGCTTGGGTGAAGTGAGCGTGGAGTGAGTTGTCATTCGCTAGGGATTAACACTATTAAGTGCTCACTTCACTTATGATTCCACGGTGAGATTTTTACAGAATCGACCTGCTGACCTAAACACTCACTCACTACCAAAGACTATTATAACCACTTGACTGCGTATACAGTTCCCCGACGCACGAAAACTATTAGTATTTTGTCGCCTATGTATAGGCTACGGTACTAGTAGCAATTTTAGTTGTGTCCAAGTGTTAGACCTGCGTGCACGCTAAATTAATATAATTTTTTTATAACGTTTATGCAATTATAACGCATCAAAATGCCTTCATGCGCGGTGAAGTGGTGTGGGAAACATTCTTAGACATCTAGTTACAAAAAGGATGACATAACTTTTCATCGGTACATAAACAGTACGAAAAATTATTTTTGATTTAATCAGATTATAAGCCACTGCAGGGGTCTATTTAAAATGGTGGCTGGGTAAACGAGCACACTTTTTGAGTCGCGCGTTGATGTCTTTTGGAAAAGTCTCGTTCTTGTATTAGACAATTCTAATGCTTCTATCCCTTTCTTTCCTTTTGTATGTTTATCGTAAAAAATAGTGCTGTTATCTTTAATAGCTGAAAGTTGATATCGAGAAAAATAAAATGAATACATTTTTTATTCAATTCACATACTTTAATAAAATAACTATCTACTATTAACCGACTTCAAAAAAGAAATACCGACGAACTGAGAACCGAGGAGGGTTTTCAGTTCGTCGGTTTTTTTTTTTTTGTATTTTCCGGGATTTTTTAGTTCTTTCTGTCCCCGACCGGGGCCGATCAGTCCATTTCCGGGATTTTTTTTTGTAATTGATTGATTTTGATTAAATATTATTTCTATGATTTTGATTTGGTATTTATTATAATGTTAAAATCCATTTTATCGATATCGACTATTTTCTCTTAATGAAGTTAAGCAGCCCTAACGATGCAAATTGACCTTGAACTGACCAATTGCAGCCGCGCGTTCTTCCTCATCCCCCGGCCCGCAGTAGTGAGTCGTGTGCTTCGAAGAAATCGGCCCATACGCTCTCTAGTGGTTATATTCTCTATGCTCACTACACACTTAAAAACATCATACGCTCAATTTCTTCATTTTCCATTCTTCATTCTTAGTGTTCCTTGTAAGGGTTCCGTTTTTCCTCAAACGGAAAAACGGAACCCTTACAAGACCACTTCGTTGTCCGTCTGTCCGTCCGTTTGTCATGACCCTTTTTCTCAGAAACGCGTAGAGTTATCAAGTTGAAATTAATAACAAATACTCAGGGCTACAATCTCTTGAAGCAGTGCTCCTTCACAAGAAGCTCACAAAATCTAGTATGTTCTTTCTGTATTCTGAGTCTAGTATGTGTCTCCTAAGCTTAGCATTAATTCGGTCTGCTGAACGTCAGGTGCTTATAATGCGTCGTACCTGCATGTAATTTATAAACAGCCTCAGCTGAATCGATCGGCCTCATTCTAAGTCCTGACGGTCGATTCTGCAACCATCTCACCGTGAAAACTTAGGTGAAGTGAGCGTGGAGTGAGCTGTCATTAGGGATTAACACTATTGACACTGCTCACTTCAAGCTCACTTCGCTTATGATTTCACGGTGAGATTTTTACAGAATCGACCGGCTGTATGTCGATTCTGTAAAAATCTCACCGTGAAAACTTGTGTAGAGTGAGCTGTCAGTGTCATCCCACTGATGCTAGGGATTGACCAAGAATAGAATAGAATACTCTTTATTATGTACACCATATGCATACATTTACAATCATAATCGAGATTTTAATAATATTTTTATGCTAATTCAATATAATAATTTCAAAGCTAGTATTTTAGCTGTCAGTTTGCTTGCTTGATTGCGCAAATCTCTCGAAGTCGGATTTTTTAAATTATATTTGCATTTTATAGCACAATCCTTGAGGAAGATTAATATCACGAGCAAAAAGCAAAAAAAAAAAATCAGAAAGAACGCTAAACGAAAACTAAGCTACAGAGCGGGCGGGCAATGCGATGTGACGCGGTGGGTCGGGGGCACAAGATATTTCACATGAACGAATTCGAGGGCGGAGTCTAGAGAACTAAATAAAATAGGTACTGGTATTCAGCTGCCTCCGGTTAGAATGGAAGCCGACCCCAACATAGTTGGGTAAAGATTTGCTCATTCTTTTCCATACCAAAACTACCCTTTGGAAGGGGAGACTAGAATCAATACTATGTCATTATTGCTGACGTTCAAAAGTGTCCTTTATGTGCCTAGATTTCAGATAAAGGCATTTACTTTGACGTTGCAGAAGATGAAGTGTGTTATGAAATAGCTTTCCTCAAAGTCGAAATTGTTATTTTACGACAAAATCGCTTTTGAATTTTGCATAAATGTAAGCTATTTATGGTCGAAACTGCACTATGCTACTATTCTGTGAAGCCTGAAACGAACATTTACATAGGTACAGCGTGCTTTTTTTACCGGCTTCATCCATGAATATGAAGAACTTTCACTATGGAACCAACTCTGAGATCATGTTGTTGACGGCTGTAGCCGACACGCGTTGACGGCAGCCGTCGGCGGTCGTCGACGGCTGCCTTTTAAGTTTTTCATTTATTGGTTTTAAAAAAAATCTCCGCGATATTTAATACAATTTTGCACGCGTCCGAACCAGTTTTTAATTTATTTATTCCACTCCAAAGTGGGGGTAGTCAAAATGACCGATTTTTATGCGTCAACAGCTTCTTCGGGTGAGCTGAAACGTTGACCACGAAGACTGCTTAATTTTGGGGAACGTAAAAAAATCGTTAGCGCTCAAGTCAGGGCTGTAAGGCGGGTGATCTAAAATTTCGACATTTTGGGTGCTCATAAACATCTTTGTATCGCGGGCGGTGTGCGAACTTGCATTGTCATGGTGCAGTGCCATACGACGTCTTGAGTTGTTTTTTTCGAAACTCTGTGATGACTTGTGGCAAACAAACAGTGGTATACCAGTCAGCGTTAACCGTCTTGCGATCTTCTAGTACAATAGTGGCGACGTGACCACCCTTTGCCACAAACGAGGCAACCATTTATTTTGAAGTGCTCCGTGAACGTATGACTTTGGTCGGATTTGGCTCATCTTGGAAGACCCAGACAGTTGACTGCTGCTTGGAATCTGGATCGTAAGCATATATCCAAGACTCGTCACCAGTAACCATATCATAAACGTGTTTTGACTCTCCTCGGTTTAATTGCTGCAGAGTTTTGCGACACCATCTAACACGGGCTGCTTTTTGGTCATCGCTAAGCAAATGTGGTATCCAACGAGAGATCAACTTTCTTACGCCGATTTCTTCGTGCAGGATTTTTTGGATAGTAGTCCCTGAAATGCCCACGACTGCCTCTATTTCACGGTATGTCACATGACGATCTTCGACGATTAGCTGCCGCACGGCGTCGATATTCTCTTGCGTCATGGCGGTTTTTGGATGACCTTCACGTGGCTTATCACTGAAGCTAGAGTGCCCACGTTGAAATTCTAATACCAGCTTTCTGCAGTCCTAATACATGGTGCTGCATCACTAAACACAGAAGTGATCTCCTCAAAGCACTGAAGTCACGTTAATCCCCTTTGAAAGTTGTAGAACATTATCGCACGCATATTTACCTTTGATATTTCCGTTTTTACAACCGACTTGTCACCTTTGAATAGATGCTACAATAAAACTATTCGACCGATCAAAAAAAAATCTTTTGTTTTCGAATTCTAAATTCAAAAAGATGAAAAAGCCACATGTTTTTTTTTTTAAATAATTGCGGGAGGTTTGCAAACGACACGACTTAAAAGTCAGCCCTTGTATAAGATTTTAATGTATAACTATTTATTTTCCCGAATAAATAATTTTAGAGGGGGTTTAAGGATATCTATCTGGGTTTTGTGTTTATAAAGAGACACGACACGGTTGCAAGATGGACGACGACTTTTTCTTCATTATTTTTCCTCAAATAACAACACTCTTTTTCAATTGTCATATTATAACCTCTATCTGCAGCTGAACTTGCTGAAAATAAATTTATTTTTATAGCAGGGACATGTAGGACATTATTTAATGTTGAACTGATCCACTCTTTACCATTATATGCCTCTAACTGTATAATACCTGTACCTACAGCTTTTATGACTTTACCGTCACCTATTATGATTGGTCGAGGACATTCTAACTCTTTGTATTTAGTAAACATGCTAACACTGCTACACATGTGCTCTGAAGCTCCACTATCCATTATCCACAGGCTGCTGTCTGACCCACTGTAAAATGCTGATGACAACACAGACACAGGGAATGCATTACCTTGCTCGCTAGGCTTATTTTTATTTACACCTTTATTTTTACTATTTTTGAACCAACAATCAACAGACTTGTGATTTGATTTTTTACAATAAACACAAATATTACTTTTTACCTTGATTTTACAGTTCTTTTTTATGTGTCCTGTCTTGCCGCATTGGAAACACTTTCTCGTGGATCTGGATGCTAGTGCTGCTGACTCATTACTGTCTTGCATGCAGGTTGTGGCACGCTGTTCCTCGATAAGTAGTCTTGCAGTTAGCTCCTCCATCGTGCGCTTCTCTGCTGGCACCGACTCCCATGCTGACACGAAGTGCTGATACTGAGAGGGAAGAGATGACGTAATTTTGGTTATAGCCATGCTCGTACTGACTTCTGCTTTGACGTTTTTCAGCTTGCATAACAGGCTCTCGAATCTGCCTAAAAATTCCGTGACTGTTTCTTTTTCTTCAAATTTCATTGAGAAAAATTTCTGTTGGAGAATGTGAACCGACAATTCTCCCCGTTGCTCGAATACTGTGTGTAGCTTGTTCCAAATTTCCTTCGACGTTTGGCAGCTCACAATTTGCGAAAGTACTTTTTCAGAAATGCGTGTGACCAAAATACTTTGAGCTTTGGCATCCTTGTTCATCCATTTTTCGTATTCTTCTACCTTATTTTCTGAAGGAGGCTGGAGTGTGCCGTCCACGATGCTTAGAAGATCTGCCGCCCTTAAGATTATCTTGATTTTGTATGACCACGTGCTCCAGTTTTCGACGCCTTCCAGTAGTTGTTGCTGGCCGACAAAACCAACTGCTGGCATGTTTCCCAAGGATTCCATTGTATTATTGCTATACCGCAATGCTTAATATTCGTTCCTTGTTGAGATTGGACCTTTACCGGTCCGCCCGACGCGACGTTTGCCCGCGTGGAATTTTCCACTCGTCGTTGTCGTTTTAGCTGCTGATACCGCAGCGACCCCAAAATAGATTCCTCTTGAAGATCTGACTCCTGTGAGCGGGACCTGGGCCCATAACCTTTTAGAGGGGGTTTAAGGATATCTATCTGGGTTTTGTGTTTATAAAGAGACACGACACGGTTGCAAGATGGACGACGACTTTTTCTTCATTAAATAAAATAAAAATAAAAAATAATAATTTGTGTCCATGTGAGAGAAAAATGTTCATAAAACACTTTCCTCACAACACAAGACAGTAGGTATTAACTGCCCTGATAGACAGGTAGACCGTTGTGTGTGATATTATGACCTATTTCACTGCCGTGACACTTTGAGGACATTCGTGACTTTATCAGACGACGAAGGTGGCAAGCGATGGAGGTAGGTATACGGTTTCTACATTATCTTTTCTAAGCACGTTGAAAATGTTGAAATGTGGTTTGCAGTTTTGCACGATGGGCAACATGATTTAACAGCTAATTCATCAATTATGTAACCACCAGTAGTGCGATTCTGTAACCTTCTCACCGTGAAAACTTAGGTGAAGTGAGCGTCGAGTGAGCTGTCAGTGTCATCCCATCTGATACTAGGGATTGACCATGCATACATTTACAATCATAATCGAGGTTTTAATAATATTTACTTTACTTACTTAATTATTATTAGTGTTTTTAGTATTTACGTTATTTTAAATATTACTCTAGTATTTTAAATATTTATTATATTTTTACAATATACATTATAATTTAGATATGCTCATGGATGATTTAGCTGATCTCAACGACAGCTTCTTCTCGTGCTCTTCTTCTACTAGTTTTGTTAGTGCGGACAGTGACTCGTCCATACCACTTACTTTACACGATAAAATCTCTTTTGTTTTCTCCAATGACCCTAAGAATCTTCATATAGCTCACATAAATGCTCAGAGTGTTCCTGGTCACTATTCTGACCTTCTGGCATCCTTTAGCAGTGCTCATCTAGATGCGCTCTTAATATCGGAAACCTTTTTGAAGCCATCACTCCTCTCTACTCAATACTCACTCCCCGGCTTCGTCTTGATCCGCAACGATAGGACCGGCAAAGGTGGAGGAGGTGTTGCTATGTACCTGCGTGCAGATTTACCCTACAGGGTGGTCAGTTCATCTCCTTCACGGTATTCTGAGTCGGCTGAATACTTGTTTCTTGAAATTACTGTTCATCACACCAAAGTTTTGCTTGCAGTGCTTTACAGTCCTAATCTTCACATAGACTACTTCAATTCTCTCGACTCCACACTCAGTGATCTTTGCCCCATGTATGAGCATGTTATTTTAATGGGTGATTTTAATACCTGCTTGATTAAAAATGACACTCGCTCCCTTAAACTCCTCTCACTCTTGTCTTCTTTCAATCTTCAAGTTTTGCCTCTTTCTGCAACTCACCATTTTCCTAATTGTACACCCTCGTTTCTAGATCTTATGATTGTCTCCTCTCCTAGGAATGTTTCTTACCATGGTCAGCTTACGGCTACTTTTTCTTACCACGATCTCATTTACCTCTCGTATCGTATCCGTGTTCCCAAGCGTAAGTCTCAGCTTTTATATCTCCGTAACTACAAGGGCATAGATCTGGAAGCTCTGCAGCGTGATGCCGGCGGTCTCGACTGGACCCCTCTGTTTGAGATCGATGACATAGACGATAAGGTGAATTGTTTTAACGCAACCGTCCTCAACTTATATGATCAGCATGCCCCTGTCCGACGTGTCAAAGTTAGACATAACCCTGCACCATGGATAACGCTACAAATTAAAGAGCTTATGGCCCGCAGGGATAAAGCTAAGAGCAGATATAAGCGCAGACCTTCAGAGCTGAATCTCTCTTATTACAAATCGCTACGTAATCGCTGCAGTCATCTGTGTCAAGATGCCAAGAGACGCTATTTCCACGACCAACTCAATAACCGCAGTTCTTCCGATGTATGGAAATTCCTCAAATCTGTAGGCATAGGCAAGTCACCTGCCAACCAGTGTAAGGATGTGAACCTCAATGATCTCAATAAGCATTTCTCTTTCCTTCCCTTTTCTCTTGATCCATCTGTCAAGGCTGCGACACTACAGAGTCTTGCTAGTTTGCCGTTACCAAAATATTCTCACTTTAAGCTTAACGATGTTACTGAGGATGACGTTAAGAAGTCTATACTTGCGATTACTTCTTCAGCAGTCGGTAATGATAAGTTGTGTTCAAGAATGATATCTCTTATTCTCTCCTCATTACTTCCTGTTCTCACACATATCTTCAATCACTCATTTTCCTCTTGCTCATTTCCGTCAGTTTGGAAACAGGCTCACATAATACCGTTACCTAAAACTAACAATCCTACTTTATTAACCCACTTTAGACCTATTTCTATTCTCCCATTTCTCTCTAAAGTTTTTGAGCACATAGTTCATAGACAATTATCATTTTTCTTGGCGTCAAACTCGATAATATCCCCTTTTCAATCCGGTTTTCGCTCGGGTCACAGTACTGTGACCGCGCTTTTGAAGGTGACTGACGACATCCGCTGGGCAATGGAGAATAAGTCCCTGACTGTTCTTGTATTGCTTGACTTTAGTAGCGCCTTTAACTCAGTAGATTTCGACATTTTACTAGGTGTCCTCAAATCTATCAATTTCTCTTCTTCCACTTTAGCCTGGTTCAGTTCTTATCTTCGGGGACGCTCTCAGCGTGTTCGCCTGGAGGAGTCCTTCTCCGATTGGTGTAGTCTCACTGAGGGTGTTCCTCAGGGTAGCGTTCTCTCGCCTCTTCTTTTTTCAATTTTCATAAACTTTGTTACCAAAGTAATCTCCTCTAGTTTTCATCTCTACGCAGATGACTTGCAGCTTTATCGACATTTTACTGTAGCCAGCGCGGGTTCTGCTATTGCTGCAATGAATCATGACCTGACTTGCATCAGCGCTCGGGCTAAGTCATTTGGTTTGCAAATTAACCCAACTAAATCCCAGGCCATGATCATAGGCAGCAGATTCATTCGCAATGCGGTTAATGTTGCAACTCTGATGCCTTTATATCTCGATGGTGTTCGCATTGACTATACAGAAACCGCTAAAGATCTGGGTGTAGTTATTGACTCCAATCTTTCGTGGCGTGCTCAGGTCAATGAGGTCAGCCGAAAGGTACATTTCTCCTTTCATTCGCTGAAATGCCTTCAAAGTCTTCTGCCCTTGAAGACTAAAATTTCTTTGGCACAAACACTTATTCAGCCGATTATAGATTATGCCGACGCCTGCTACCTGGATGCTACTGAGGAGCTATTAAACAAACTTGAGCGCTTGCAAAACCTGTGCATTCGCTTTGTTTTCGGTCTTCGAAAGTATGACCATGTCTCTCACCTTCGCAAGGAACTCAAGTGGCTCCCAATCCGCCTTCGCAGGAATACTCGGATTCTATGTCTCCTCTTCAATATCCTACACAACCCGTCTTATCCTTCCTACCTGCGTGAGCGTTTTTCTTACGCTCGCTCTAGTTCCACACCGTCTAGATCACATCGAAGATCCCTCCTCAAATCCCACCCTCATAAAACAAGCTACTATTCTTATTCCTTCTCTGTCCATGCTGTAAGATTGTGGAACTCACTTCCGCCTAGCATTCGTGATTTAAAAACTATTTCTGTATTTAAATGTCGATTAAAAGAGCATTATCTTTCCTCTGTACTGTGAGTATTTCTATATATATATATATAATATGTATGTATATATATATATATAAATATATGTGTATGTATATTTTAGCATTATGTATTTATTTAAGTATACTTATGTTAATTTTCGCATTATATGTGTAGGTATATTTAATATGTTACTTTTAGACTTCACACATTCTTATTTTTCTCTTCATGTTCTCGCACACTATTGTCTACATTTCTTTTTTACTTCTCCTTTCGCAGGTCTGCTGGAAGAAATTTCTTAAGAAATAAGCAGTACCTTTGTACTCAAATTTTTAAAATGTCATATCCATATGTTTTTTACTGTGTGTACATAAATAATAAAATAAATAAATAAATATTTTTTATGCTAATTCAATAATTTTTTCATGCTAATTAACATTCACGGCATTTATTAAATACTTTTAACGAGCATCATCTGCCTAGACTTTTCCCAACTATGTTGGGGTCGGCTTCCAGTCTAACCGGATGCAGCTGAATACCAGTATTTTACATGGAGCGACTGCCTATCTGACGTCCACAACCCAGTTACTGGGCAATACGATACCCCTTGGTAAGACTGGTTGTCTGTTGACTTTTAACGATAAGTCATTAAAAACAAAGATTCCGACGAACTGAGAACCTCCTCTTTTTTTGAAGTAGGTTAAAAAAACACAAAATAAAAATCTCTTTTCGCCTTATCAACGCCAAGTTTACGCCAAAATTTACGCTGCGTAGAGAAAAGGCGTCCAAGTGCGAGTCGGACTCGTACACGAATTATTATTAAGTATTGAAAACTACAATTTTTAAATACTTTACTTATTTATCACGTTTCTTCTAAGGGTTGTATAAGAAAAGTGTTTTTCACTTTAATATTTGACTTTATTTTATTTTTAACTTCCGTAAGACACAGATCTAAAAGTTTAACGTGTGTATCTGTCTGTCTGCGCCATCGTAGCTCCCAAACGGCTGAACCGATTTTTACTATTAGGAAAAAACCGAACCCTTATAAGAACACTTCGCTGTCCGTCTGTCTGTCCGTCAGTCCAGACCCAGAAACTCGCGTAGTTATCAACTTGAAATTAATATCAAATACTCAAAACTGTAATCCCACGAAGTAGTGAAAAAATCAAACTTCTAAGTCAACGCAATCAAAAGATACGGGTGTTTATGTTCCGTTTATGCCGCGTTTTTTGTCACTCTCAAGGGAACCAAAACCTATAGGGTACTTCCCACTGACCTAGAATCATGAATTGGCAAGAAGCAACGTTATGTATTGCTACCTGTGACCACACACCTATTACGGTTCAAAAGATACAGTAATAGATACAAAAAACACAGTAATGGTTTTCATTTTGACAGTTCAACAACATTCATTGCGTTATTTACGTTGTTGAGCAGACAATTTTTTCGAACGTATGAAGCAATGGATCAGCAATATCCTTCAAAATGATGCAGATTGTGATGGATATTTTGTTACGGAATTAGGATGCAGGTAACAGACCGATGGACCGCGGAGCCTAATAGGGTCACGTTGGCACCGTTTGGGTACGGAAACGTAAACAAGACCGAACAATAAGACATTCCGAGTGAAATACCGGAGAAAAGTTGAAGTTATTTACAAAGCAAGATGCCTCAGATTTTGCCCTGAATATTATCAGCACAATCTGATAATTACGTTCATTCTTCGCTTTTGCTTTTAAGAAAAGATTTTGTTGGTAAGGCCTGCTGCTGACGAGCACTTTTCCATTTCCAACGTGTATTAAAAAAGCGCTTAGTATTTTTTTAGTCTGTGGTTAGGTGTTCAGCCAGTCGATTCTGCAAAAATCTCACCGTGAAATCATAAGTGAAGTGAGCTTGAAGTGAGCAGTGTCAATAGTGTTAATCCCTAATGACAGCTCATTCCACGCTCACTTCACCCAAGTTTTCACGGTGAGATGGTTACAGAATCGCACGGCTGTTTATGGTTTTGAAGGTAGTGGGTGAATACTTAACATGTCACTAAGGCCTGATTGTTCCATCGCCAAATAATTTTATCCGAGGAATAGGTTTGAATTTTGGACAGTTCTTCCATACAAAATCTATCAGACGTCAATTTTGTTTCTTATTATAGTTACTAAATCGTATAAAATTTTCAAAAACCAATGGCGCCGATTCTCCTGCTCACGAATTAAACGAAATTTAAATTCAGTGCATCTTTTTCTTTCTAGTTTAGTCCTGTCAAATTAAGATACTCAATAGACAAGTTAGGTAACACGGGCTGGTTCCGCAACTCCACGTCAATGCGCGTATTTTGCGTACGGAATAGACAAGTTTAGACGTGATTAAAAAATTGGCTAATAAAAATACGTCAATTTACGTCAGGCGCTGACTAATTTGAATGAAAAAGATGCTCTGAACTTTAATTTAGTTTGTGAACAAGGGAATCTGCGCCATTGGCCAGTTTTCGAGTTACGAGTAACACGTCCGGTAACTTTTTAAGTATTTTACTACAAATTGCAGAATCGGGCCTTACAAAATCGGCTAATTTACTACTATTATATTGGTAGTATATAAAATAAGAGAATTATACTTGCATTGTGAATCATTTCTCGCGAGATCTCACTTAGTCCTGCCGGTCGATTCTGTAAAAATCTCACCGTGAAATAATAAGTGAAGTGAGCATTTAATAGTGTCAATCCCGAGCGAATGACAGCTCACTCCACGCTCAGTTCACCCAAGCTTTCACGGTGAGATGGTTACAGAATTGCACGGCTGCAGTGCGATTCTGTAACCATCTTATCGTGAAAATTTAGGTGAAGTGAGCGTGGAGTGAGCTGTCAGTGTCATCTCACCCGATAGTGGGGATTGACCAAGAGTACATTTACTATCATAATCGAGATTTTAATACCCAATATTTTTATGCTAATTCTATTGATAATTATAATATACGCGGTTTTTACAAGTTGCTCTTACGCGGATTCGCACGCTCAGCGACGAAATGGTAATAATCTATTAGATCGTCTATACTTATTTCAAACGACACAACTTATAAGGCAGCCCTCGTATTTAATTAACATAAAAAAGTATGGGCATTTAGTCAAAATCACAACATGTCTTTGAGATTCATGGGGCCTAAAGTCAACTGTTCACAAACACTCACACACTTCTACACACAGAAAGTTTTTACTCGACTGCTAAATAAAATAAAATAAAACACTGATTTAAAAGTATGGCTACAATAATGCAGATATTTAGTGGATACTATTTGATCATTTGCTGATTTGATGACAAATATAATGAGTTTAAGTATAAAATATTAAAAGTATAAGCAAAATTTTCAGATAAAAAAGTTTGGATCTTATGAGTTACGGTTATGACCTTATAATTATTATAACATCAAAAAAAAATAATGACACATTATTCCTGTAACGACTAATTTATTGAGTAAATCATTTTTTTAGGAAGTAGCTCTATAAGCTTTTTCTTTAATTTTGGCACAGGAAGACCTTGGATGTCTGATTGTAACCTATTATAAATTTTAACACACACAGCTCAGCAGTTTGTTTTAAACACCGCAGTCTTTAGTGCAAATTCTAGCATTAATCCCTAACCATGCTTTGATTTACGAGGATGGGTAATACTGGTTATGTAGACCTTGATGTGTAGCCGTGCGTACCTAGTTAAATGATGTGGCTTTCAAGTAGCTACTGATTCATTTTGAGAGTTTGAGAGAAGAAGCAATGCTCGCACATATACAACATTATTTTTAGTATATTGCAAACCTGCCGGTCGATTCTGTAAAAATCTCACCGTGAAATCATAAGTGAAGTGAGCAGTGTCAATAGTGTTAATCCCTAATGACAGCTCACTCCACGCTCATTTCACCCAAGCTTTCACGGTGAGATGGTTACAGAAGCGCACGGCGCTGAATACAGTTTGTTCAGAATAAGTAACTGAATCGATTCCAATGATTTTTACACCATGTTATACTTTGTCCCAAAAATATTTAAAAAAAAGGAAATAAGTTGGACACCGAGCGACTCTAAGTACATATCCGCAATCATATGCGCACATCACAGGTCACAGCCGGTCGGCCGGCGGCGCGTTAAGTGGTAACCAACTTTTTGTACGGACAATCAGGTAACATAACAAGCTTATAACTTCGTGATTTTTCATGATACAGTTTTGAAATATTGTACATAGATTCTTTAAATATAAATACTAGACACGAGTTTCGTGTTTGTCATATACTAAAAATAATGTAGTATACTTTTGTTCTACCTGTTGCATTGCACGAGACTTTGTCTACGGGTATTTTGTATTTCATCATTTTTAATACAAATATGCAGGATAAAAAGTAGCCTATGATGCCCTGTTCCAGATCCCAGGCTACGTCATCATGATCTGCCTTGCGTTTTCCCAACTGTATTGAGGTCGGCTTCCAGTCTAACCGGATGCAGCTGAGTACCAGCCTATCTATTCTGTAAATATCTCACCGTGAAAACAAAGGTGAAGTGAGCGTGAAGTGAGTCATGAATAGTGTCAATCCCTAGCATCAGCATGACTCACAGCTCACTCTAAGCTCACTTCACCTTATTTATCACGGTGAGATTTTTCCAGAATCTACTACTGACCGAGTCTTTGACAATTCAAATTAAATGCGTTGAGTTTGGAGGTGGCCATCTGCACACAGTGAATCATCTATTCGTACAGTAGGTTGCACGCCAGTGGTAACTATGTGACCTTGAGCTGGCCTAGCGTAGTACGGAGATACAATAAAATAAGAGGTCTACATATACAGGTTTTGTTACCACTGACGTATGGCTTCTATCCATTGATTCCCAAAGTGGTACAGATGGACCCCCAGGGGTCCTCAGCCGCAACGCAAATTTCTATGGTTAGATCTAATCTTAAAATTTTTTTGTCGAGTTTTGGGAATATGGTGGAAATGTATCTGCAGGGGGAACGGAACCACCAAATTTTTTTAAAGTGGTCTATGAGAAATAAAAGTTTGGGAACCTCTGTCATAGACTGTCATAGAGGATTGCCCTAATGGGTATCAGCGGTATATCGATTACCTATCGTATTTCAGTAACGGCACATATCGTATTTACCTGCAGTGCTATTCTGTAAAAATCTCACCGTAAGAACTTAGGTGAAGTGAGCGGGAAGTGAGCTGTCATTAGGGATTAACACTATTGATACTGCTCACTTCAAGCTCACTTCACTTATGATTTCACGGTGTGATTTTTAGTGTCTAAACACACTATGCCGAAGTTACGCGACCGAAGTTCAGCGGCTGATTTTACGATCCGACGTATTCGGCTGATATGACACACCATAAGTGCCGAACTTACGCGGCAGAAATTCAGTTCCGAAACTTTGTGTGTGTATTAAGTGTCTCGAGCGCTGTCTTGGCGTCGTGTCGTGTTATCTACACAGTTGGACAGACAGACGCAAAACAAAGTGATCTTGTTATTACTTTCGAGGTGCGAAACCCGAACCTACGCCCGACCGAAGTTAGGCTGTACGCTATGACGCGACGTAATTTCGGCATAGTGTGTCGTCAATAATTCAAATAGCATTGCAGGCGTAATTGTGCTGAACTTCGGTCGCGTAACTTCGGCATAGTGTGTTTAGACACTTACAAAATCGACCGGCTGATAGTATTTTTAATGGTATTGAAATAGTTTTCTTGTTAGGAAAGAGACAGTATTCTCTTTATTACAGTGCGGCTGACGAGAGAATGCGGTCTTGACACCTGTCAGTTTCATACAAACGAATACGTGTTTTGCGAATTTGATCTTTAAGTTTATTTTATTTTTTACTAGAATTTCACTGATATATTTATTAGAATTGGTATATTATTGGTAGATTAGGGGTATTATATTTTTTAGAATTATATTAATATTATTATACTATAGTGAGAAGTAGGATTTATTAAAATGGACTTATTGATTTTCAAAAACAATAAAAAGATCCATAACACGGAAAAGTAATCAGCCCTTATTCCATTTTATTTGGGGTCGGCGCAACATGTCTTCGCCCATCATTTATTTATTTATTTATTTATTTATTTATTTATTTATTTATTTACTTATTTATTTATTTATCATACTTCTCTATTGGTCGTGATCTCGGTAGTTAGCCCCTTTCTAGCCATATTATCTTTCACACAGTCCATGGCTAAATAGAGGGCCCGTGGCTAAATAATAACAGCCGCACAGGTCGATCGATCAGGTTAAGCTACGCTTGCCGCGGTTCGTCTGTGGATGGGTGACCATCTTTACATACCGAGACCCCTCCGTGCCTCGGAAAGCACGTTAAGCCGTTGGTCCCGGCTGTCATTCGTAGATCTTTGACAGTCGTTACGGGTAGAAGCCCGAAAGTCTGACAACCAGTCTCACCTAAGGGTATCGTACTCGTATTACCCAGGTACTGGGTTGTGGAGGTGAGATAGGCAGTCGCTACATGTAAAATACTCGTATTCAGCTGCATCTGGTTAGACTGGAAGCCGACCTCAACGTAGTTGGGAAAAGGCTAGGCAGATGATGATCTTTCACACAGTCCATTCATCGTTTCTTTGGTCTTCCCCTACTCTTGTAGCCATTCACATTCATACTCAAAAGTTTCCTCGTTATATCTTCCGTATACGAGGAGTATGAGGAGGAATGAGGAAAATGTCGTCACAACAAAAAAGAGGCCAGTATTCAAAAACCCTCCTAACAAAAAACCCTGCAGATTTTCATCTCTTTTTACGAAGTTAGACCAAACTTAATACTTCGCCCTTAAACTTAATGAAGATGACCTATGACCCTTTATCATAAAGGTCAACGTAGTCAAAAGGTGCTCTAGACAAAGTGGCAAAGCGGTCAAAAATGGCGATTTTTAAGTCAATTAATCTCCCTAAATACAGCATGATTTTTTTTACCGTCTTAAAATTTTTACAGGCTGTTCTACACCTGTATATGAACTACTTTCACTATCTAACCAACTCTGAGATCACGAAAAAAAATCAGCTGTTTCATTTGGTCAAGTAGGTATTGAATTTTTGTATTAAACAGCTGTTTTTTTTTGTGATTTCAGAGTTGGTCCCATAGTGAAAGTTGTTCATATTCATGAGTACACCCTGTAAAAATTTGGAGCATGTAAAAATAATCATCCAGTATATCAAGTAAATTTATTATTTACTAGCCCCGAGATTTCGTCCGCGTGAAATTTCTTGTTCCCCGATTCACCCCGTCACATCCCATTTATGTACAGACGCCAGCACATCAAGCTACTACAATCTGTCAGATTTCTTTAATAGATTTTCAACTTTATCGCTAAAGCATAAGGTTCAAAGTTGATTGGGAAAATCTGACAGTTTCGGGTAGCTTGATGTGATGGCGTCTGTACTTCGTTTTCGCTTGGAGTCCTATCTGACTTTTTTCGTTTTGCTCGGTCCCTAAGAGTCTTAGCGTGATATTAAATAGACTGTAGCCTTTCTCAAAAATTGGGCTATTAATGTCAAGTGCGAAAAAATTTTTCAAATCCGACCGGGAGTTCCAGAGTCATACAAACAAACTTTTCAGGTTTATTATTAGTATATACAACATGTCCCAGAATTAACGCACGGGGTGTTTGTACTCATCATTATGAACAACTTTAACTGTGGGAACAAACCTATAATTGAGAAAAAAAAAATCAGCTGATCCCTACATATATTTTTGCATAACTCTTCAAAATGTAGGGAACAGGTGATTTTTTTTTTTTTTCTTAAGAGTCTGTGCGTTAATTCGGGGACACGTTGTAGATTAATAATAAATAATAGGTGGGTGGGTTTCTATTAATAATTTTATATAATTTCAAAACTAGTATTTTAGTTGTCAAAACATTACTATTTCGTGGGGTTTTACCTAGGAAAAAAAGAAAAAAAAAATGATATTCTGACTAAGATTCTGTTTTGCTATTTTATTTTAAACCCCCACAAAATAGTAATGTTTTGACAATTAAAATACTGGTTTTGAAATTATATAAAATGATCAATAGAATTAGCATAAAAATATTATTCAAATCTCAATAATTATGATTGTAAATGTATGCTTCGTGAATCCCTAGTATCAGGTGGGATGACACTGACAGCTCACTCCATGCTCTATTCACCTAAGTTTTCACGGTGAGATGGTTACAGAATCGCACTGCTATTACGATAAATTCAGTACTTACATGATTCTGAACCCCCACCCCCCCTTCGGTGGATCATCACTAAAACTGAAGAATTATAAAAAACAAATCTCCGTAGGTACTTATATTGCTTAATTAGTTAATGATGAAGCATAGAATTAAGCAAACCAAAATATGTTCAACAGAAAAGCATTTATAGAAATTAGGTACGCACCTGCCAATTTATTTTATTGAGTGTTAATGAATTATAAGAAAAGGGACTTCAAAATTCATCGTTTCATAGACAAAAAAACTGGTTTTTAAAAGGAAGGGAAATAAACATTTCATTATGTCACTCATATTTTAAAATGAGTTACCTACATATTTTTATTGCAACATTACAGCAATCAGACGGGTCGCCTGACCTAGGTCATGTCTAAGTTGTCATCTTGCGAAATAGGTCACAGGCGATTTCGATTTTAACGCTTAACTATAATAATATCGAGTTGTAAAATCGATATTCTATGATAACGTACCCAAAACATGTGTTATAAAGATTATCTTTGATTTTTCTTCAATAGCTTCTATTCGAATTTTGAAAAAAAAAAAAAAAAATTTGCACCACAAAAGTTCTGTTACTTACACATTTTTTTTTTTAAATTATAATTCATTTTTCAAATAAAATTTGACGCAATTATGATTATTAATTTATATACTCTACATCAACACTTATTGCTACTATTCGATTTTTTTTTGTTCTCTATCAGGGTAACTGCTACTCACAACAGTTAATTTTTAATTAAATATTAATTTTAAATCAAACCGTGACGCAATTAAATTATATATTTTTAAATTAAATCTACAAAAAATACCAAAAACAAGTTAATTGTAAGCTAAACATTTATAATACTTACGATATAATTTTTAATACTTGAAACGACGAGTAGGTATTTCCTATCCTAGATTTCTGACAAATAAACTGAGTTCTATAAAAAGAACCTTGTCACGTCACTTCGAACCATAAATCACAAGAGTAACACTGGGACTATAGAAAACACGACACAATAAAAAATAATAGCGTATAGAACAACCGAATTCAAAAATAGAACTTTTAAAAATAATGTTGGAATAGAAAATCTTTACTACTCACAGTCGACATTTTACAAACACGTTAATTGTCGTTTTCACACAAAATCCACAGTTTTTCCTTATTGCATTAAGAAAATATATTTGTTGAAACGTTTTTATATGATTTTATGTGTTATTTATTTACAAGGTTGTGTTATTTTGTTAATTTTAATGTTTTAAGTGTCCTAGCGAGCGGATCACACCCCAATCGTAAGGGATGTTGTTCTCACAGAATAAGAAATGCATGGAGTCGTTATTATGTTGTAAAAATATTTTTATGACTATGTTAAGAGTTGGGGTGGATTTTTGTGGGTGAATAAATATTTGTGCTGAGGAATTTCTCAAGTTATTTTTGCAGATAAGCAGGTGAAAGCGGGAATCTAAACCCGTAACAGTTTTATTGAAAAAAGTTGATATTAAGAATCTTGTGATCTTTTGTCGTTTTAAGTAACTGATACAATTCCCGGTTTTTTGGTCAGTTTTAGTAAATGAAATGTTCAGCTTTATTTTTGACTTTTTAGTTATAGGTCATTACTTTTTAGCGTGTTAATGACTGCATTTTCTTTCACTAATCTTAACGTAACTATCTCTTTAAATGTTCTTTGTAATCATTTATTTAATATCTCCTAACTCTTTTTTAATAATTAATTAACAATTACCATATTAAGCCTTCCTTCAACAAACAATGTCCATCGCCAACATACTATAATAACTCCATCATTCACCATTCACGAGAACAAGCATAAATAAATAAATAACTAAAATATTTAATCACAACACATCTCCTTAGATTCCCTTGTGAAGCAGGCTCCCGCTAGCGACTACCGCGCATGCGCGAACTTTAGTACCGCGACTGTTACAGTTTTTGGCGCCCCTAGTTATGACGTAGTTTCGGAAAATGCCGCTAGGGGCGCTGCTGTATCTGGAACATATTTAATTTAACTTACACGCACCATTACGGTTTTTCTCGAAACGGTTAGACTATTGAAGGTACATCTACGTTTTGCCAGTTAAATATGTTTAAGTCACATACAATGGGGCAAGCTTCTTGACATCAGTGCATGCTGGTTGGATACAAAAAACCCCAGGCATCGCTGTTAAAATCACAATGAACTTTATTGCCGTGGCAATAAGGTTGCTACTGGGTTGCTGCCATTGCCAAGTCTGTCAAAATCACAATGATCTTTATTTTGAGGTAAAATGAATGATAATTTCACCGATGAAACTGAACGCGATCGGAACATCTAAAGTGCGTTCAAGAGCTGTCAGTGTCAATATTTGACAACAATAAGCACACTGACAGCTTAATATAGTTATGATTTGTTTCCGCTTTTATTCTGTCTGTGTGGATGTGATAAATGTATGTAGTTATATTAAATGTTTTAACAATTGCAATATACGAATGGTAAACATTTTAAATTTTTTTGCAGCGGCCATCTTGGATTTTCATTTTGACCTCACTATCGGCTTCAGCGCCCTCGATAACTATGAAAACTATCTCTCTCTCTGGCTCTCTGTGTCATATGTAATAAAAAGTCACATGGAGGGGCCCCAACGCTTTTTCGTTACATGACGATTTCTCCCAGTTCCTCAGTTTACCCCTTTTTTTATTTTTTTTTTTTGTTTCGGGGTGGAAAATCCTCATGGATGTCCGCCGCCCTGGGGCGGGCGGCGGGGTCTGTCAGACTCTTACTGACTAAAAACCGCCCCGGTGTTCCCTCTCTCACCTACGCCGGGGGTCGCGGGAACGAACGATACTTCCGCAACCCCCGGCCGGTGCTGGCCTCCTCGTGTCAGGGGGGGGAGTGAGGTGTTAAACTCCCCCCGCGACGTCTAAGAGGGGCGCGCGTGGAACACCTCGCGCCGCCGCCTCGGGTCCTGATGTGTGGGGGGCGACGGACGTCCCCAAGTCCGTCGCCCCTGGACCCATCAGTTTACCCCCTACCGCAAGCTCCGTTAAAGAACCTCGTTTGATGAAGATTATGAGACACTTTAGCCACCAAAATGTCTAAAATAGGATATGGGTAATTACCCATCTAAAGCGTAGGGTGCACTCTGGATCACTGCGGAATTTATCAAAAACTGTCTTGTTAGCCTTTGAAGTTTAACCGGAAACAGCAAACAAGCCATTTTTCTTTTAGAAACATCAAATAAATTCAAAGAGCTATAGATTAAAATTAACTACAGCTACAATATTAACTTATTTCCTCATAAAAACGTATTTGTGAACAGACAAACGGCCACAGACAAAAAACCAATCAACCTCATTGGTCCAAAAAGATTTATCATCAAGCTTTTATACATATAATCATCCTTTAAAAAATAACACGATAATATAAAGAAATGTAGCTTCTGTCCGCGACTTCGCGTGAAATTTCTTGTTAAATAGCATCGAATCGCCCACCCGCACTGTTATTTCGTTTCCGCTTAGCGTACTTCCAGACTTTTTTATTTTGGTCGGTTCCTTATGGTCGTATGTTAAATGTGATGTTAAATGCTTATAGGTAATGTTCCTTAGGAGTTGGGCTATCAAAATGCAGGAAATAATTTTTCAAATCCGACTGGTAGTTTCAGAGATTAACGCGTTCAAACCAACAAACAAACAAACAAAACAAAAAATCTCTTTAGCTTTATTATATTTGTACTAGCTTTTGCCTGGAACTTATCCCGCGTGGATGTCGGATATTATCCCACGGGAACGTGCCCCCGGCATAAAAAGTACCCTATGTTCGTCCCCAGGATGCCACCAAATTTTAACAAAATCCGTTCAGTGGTTTAGGCGTGAAAAGGTAACATACAGACAGAGACCTTTGAATTTATAGTATACTAGCGACCCGCCCCGGCTTCGCACGGGTGCAATGGAGAAACACTGATAATTTTAGAGCCATTATTTCTCGTAAAAAGTATAGGATAAAAAATGGTTATTGTAGGTTATCCCTAAGAGATAGACATATACCATCGAGGACTTTTTTGTAGACCTTTTTAAGGTGTACAATACTGTAGTACATTATTTTGATCTATCTCGACGGGTTCAGCCAGCGTTTACAATGTAAGCGCAAAAAAATGTGTTTATTTACGACATCACATTAGAAACCTCTAAAATTATCAGTGTTTCTCTACTATATTATGCATGTATTATACATATAAACCTTTCTCTTGAATCACTCTATCTATTAAAAAAAACCGCATCAAAATCCGTTGCGTACTTTTAAAGATCTAAGCATATATAGGGACAGACAGACAGGGAAGACTTTGTTTTATACTATGTAGTGATAAGTATGGGTAATATCTAAATAAAAAATAAATAAAAAAAACAAAAACGACTCGACTCGAAAAAGCCACATTAAAAATCGATTCGAAACACGAAAACGAGATGCGCATATAAAAACGTCCGGGAGCTTTCGACGCAACAAATTTAAAGGGGATATATTGCCGGCATCAATTTCAATCCAAACACTAATAAATTGGCATCTCTCAACGACGTTAGAAGCTGTGTAGCTAGACAGTTTATTAATAGCAAGCATATTTTGTAAATCTCTGACTGCGATCAACCCTCGGCTGAATTCAGTGTCGCCTGTGCCGCCGGGAGCGTCACCCGAAAAAAAAAAACTTACGATTCGGTGAACTGTCACATTCTGGCGCGAGTTTCGAATTGCGAGTTATTTTTTTCTTTAGTGTTGTGTTGTGAAGTGGTCGGTGCATTCTTTAAGGATTAAATGTTAAATAGTGAAATATTTATTTTAAATATAAATATTTAACGCAGTGGACTCAAAAAAGTACGCCACCGGAATTTAAAATGATAAAACCTCTTCCCTTGTTGTTTTAGTTTATTTTAATTTTAGAATGATTTGCTCAATTGAATTATCGAAGTTACAAAAAAATGTGCTCAATAATAATTACCATATATAATTAATGCTAAAGTAATAATTTAATAGACTGAAGAAAAAACAAAAAAACATAGTTCCTATTAAAAAGCTCCTTTGTACACCTAATTATACAATTGCGGGTAGTCAGTCATACCTGCATACGTAAAGATCCACATGTGAAAGAAATCAATCAAAAATATAGAACATCAATAATTTTTAAAAATTGAAATCTGCACAAAACCAAAAACAATGAGTTACAACACTATTTACGACACCTACAATAACAATAACTACAAAGAGTTCGATTTTCAAAAAGAAGAAAAGGAAATCCTCAACGCACAGTGCTGCCAAGTAAAAAATGAGCAAAAAAATGGGGAGATTTTGGAGGACAAGGATGAAAGTCATGTTCAACACGTATTGGGGCCTAGCAGAAGATGCTTGGCCTGGGCTTGCAAGGCCTGTAAAAGAAAAACAGCGGCTGTGGACCGACGGAAAGCGGCCACACTGAGGGAGCGACGGCGGTTAAGAAAAGTACGTGGTTTTCATAGACTAAAGACATGCCTCGCCGGCTGCTGCTACAGCCCTCTTACACTCTTCTTTTTCTTTTCGAATTCGTTGTTTTTAGGGTTCCGTAACTTAAAAGGAAAAACGGAACCCTTATAGGATCACTTTCTTGTCCGTCTGTCTGTCAAGACCCTTTATCTCGGGAACGCGTGGAGGTATCGAGTTGAAATTAAAACTATATACTCAAGTCTACAGTTTCTTGAAGCTGTGAACAAATCAAACTTATAAGTTAACGTAAAAAGATACGGCCGTTTATGCCGCAAAAACGTATATTTCGACACTCTCAAGGGAATCAAAATTTATAGGGTACTTCCCGTTACCTAGAATCATGAAATTTGGCAAGAAGCAATGTCAAGTAGCACAAGTAAAGAAAAAAATCCGAAAACCGTATATTTATAGTTACATACCTACAAATTTGTACGAGAGTCCGACTCGCGCTTGACCGATTTGTGCCCAGTAAATGGCCACGTTGATTGTTGCGGCATCAGAGGCATTCTTGAGGTCATCCGAGCTGTGAACGCGTACTTAGGACACTCCGGCAAGTGGGGCATGTTCCCTTTTACAGTTTGTTTTACCACTGAGCAACAAGCCAATACCAACCTTAATAATTATAATTTTAATTTTAATGCTAGAATTTTTTTAAATTATTTTTTTTATTTTTTTAAATTTTTTATTTTTTATTATTATTATTTGATTATTTTATGTTATTTTATTATATTATATGAATGCTTTGAAAATTGTAAACTGTCTGCTATGGGGCTTGTTAACCCGAAATAGATGAATTTTAATTTTAATTTAATTTAAATTGTGACGAGAATAAAGATCGCTGTGATTTTGACAGACTTAAATTGTCAATGCCAGCAACCGAACAAAAACCTTATTCTAATGACAAAAAAGATCACAGTGATGCAAAATCCAAGATATTATAATTTTGAAAGGACTATATCACTTTCCAACCGAGTTGAAGTGATCATGAGTTTCAACTTTATAAAATTCTGAGCACGATCGAGCGACTATCAAATTATTCCTGAACCTCACGTATGTGAGGATCTGACTGCTGAAGACCAGGTTGCATGAGATTTTTTCCAGTATTTTTCCCAACACCCCCAAAATCTCTACCACCCCTCCCTTCCTCTCTACCTCTGAACACTTTCCAAATGATTAATAACTTTTTACTGATCTATGCGAAATTTTTACTCCCGGTTGCAAAGGGGTGTGGGTGGTATTGTCAACTCTTTCCATACAAACTAAGCGTGTCAGCTGGCGTCACCGTATACATCATACGCACCTACGGTGCAACAACGTCACTTATGCAATTTGGGAGGGTTGTAAATTATAAAGTTTACATTATTTTATTACAAAATTGTGAGATGTTCGCTTTAACTTTAATATGAAGTTCAAAGTTGTAGTTTATTACCAGTTAATTTCTTTAGTCAAGAAGAGGAAGAAGAACATTATAATAGGATGGCGATTTTTTAAACGCTTCTCCTGAAATATTACATCATTTGCATAAGTGACGTTATTGTACCGTAGGTGCGATATTACGACGCAAATGATCAGAAATATACAACATGTATCAGAAAGATGTGTTCAAATTTAAAGGCACACACTTAAATTGATTTGTACAGACGCCAGCACATGAAGCTACTCGAAACTGTCAAGTTTTCCCAATCAACTTTAAGCCTTAAGCTTTAGCAATAAAGTTGAAAATATATTAAAGAAATTTGACAGATTGTCGTAGCTTGATTTGCTGGCGTCTGTACCACAGTACAGCCGCTCGATTCTGTAAAAAACAGTAAAAACTTGCGTGGAGTGAGCTGTCAGTGTCATCCACTGATGCTAGGGATTGACCTAGCAAACATTTACAATCATAATCGAGATTTTAATAATATTTTGTATGCTAATTCTATTGATCATTTTATATAATTTCAAAGCTAGTTATCAAAACATTACTATTTTGTGGGGTTTTAAAATAAAATAGCAAAACAAAAACTCAGTCAGAATCTCAATGTGTTTTTTTTTTTTCTAGACTAGTCCTTATATAGGATATAGGATTATGATTGTAAATGTATGGAATATGGTAGAAATGTAGCATATTCCCAAAACTGGACAAAAAATGTGAAGATTAGATCCAACTTAGATCCCCGTCGAGTTTCCCGTGGACCCCCAGAGGGGGTCCAGCTAGACCACTTTGGGAATCAACGATGCTTGCGCAACGATTCCATACTCTGTAGTTGTTACACTATAGATTTTGAAGTTAAAACTTATCTTGCCAGTGGCCACTAACTTATCGAAGTCAAATGGAAAGCTTTCCAAGTTAGGTTTAAGTTCGTAGTCTTGCAAGAACTTTTAAAGACTTTTAAATGTATTGGATTCACATTTTTCACGATTGCTTTCAAGACTTTTATGTGAAAACTTCAGTATTCAGTAATAGAATTTAAGGATTTGTTGGTAAGGCAATAGTTTGGTGTAACTTACTTGGTACTGAGATCAACTAACAGTTTATATTTCTTCACGTTGTCTTCATTGGTAAACACACACGCTACACTAGACAACATACCAAGCAATACACATCCAGTTTTAGCTGACCTCGCATTGTATAGACTTTTCGTAAAATGAGAAGTTAGCTTATGCTGGACATCTATAGCTTGATGTGTCGCCGTGCGTACCTAGTTACAAAAAACACGCAGTTTTCTAAACTTTACCTACAGGAAATGTACTTACAGGAGTGCCTATACAGGGGCATCATGGCAAGCAAGGCAGGCATGGTCGTGGGTTCGATTCCCACCCAGGACAAATGTTTGTGTGATGAGCACGATCAATTGTTCTTTGTCTGGGTGTTTTATCTATAATAAGTATGTATTTAGAAATATATATGTATGCTTATCAGTTGTCTAGTACTCATAGCACAAGCTCTGCTTAGTTTGGGACTAGATGGCGTTGTGTGAAAGTTGTGGAATATTATTATTATTATCTAAGTTATAATGGCGCATCTCAACAGGATCACTTTATATTTAAGATCTCTTAAAGTTAGTTCGTAGTACGCTTGCCGCGGTTGGTCTGTGGATGGGTGACCATCTTTACATACCAAAACCCCTTCGAGCCTCGGAAGCACGTTATGCCGTTGGTCCCGGCTGTCATTCGTAGATATTTGACAGTCGTTACGGGTAGTCAGAAGCCCGAAAGTCTGACAACCAGTCTTACCAAGGGGTATCGTATTACCCAGTAACTGGATCGTGGAGGTCAGATAGGCAGTCACTCCATGTAAAATACTGGTATCCAGCTGCATCCGGTTAGACTGGAAGCCGATCCCAACATAGTTGGGAGAAGGCTAGGCACATGATGATGTCTTTACAAAATCCGGCGAAGTGAGAATCCGAACTATTGCGAATTCGGCCAAGTGAGAACAAATGCTATTAGATACACAAGGAATAAGTGTGTAAGGGAGATAAAGTTATTTCATTTTATTTATTTATTATTTCTAAATCCGAATTCCCGTACACTTACCGTGTGCTCTTAATCCAGTAATCCGCAGATCGTGACTAAAGGCCGAAGCCGCGTTATTTATTTATATTACATGCACAGACATGACACACCAGATTAAACGAGTTCATTTTAAAACTATATTGCTTTCATATGTTTAGTTTTATTTTATTATAACTTGGATGTCCTAAATTATCCAGCGGAGCGCACTACCGGGATCAAAAGTACTTACTATGTGTTAATCCGGGTTATAAACTATCTGGCTGCCAAACATCCAAATCCGTGGTGCCGTTTTTGCGTGATCGAGTAACAAACATACAACGTGTAACGTTAAATGCGCAAAACCTCAGACACCCCAACAGATTTTTAATTCAATTGACCTATTTCAGAGAGAAAATAAGTAATTTAAAAAATTGTAAAGGTTTTAATGTTGTTTTAGTTTTACTGGCCATTCTGATCGTTTCTTGCGTCTGCGACGACGCTTTATCGAGGGAGGGGTCGTCGCCGGTCCACTGCGCCGCGTTGACATTGGGTTGCTTGACCTATTAATAAATAGACACGGCAACGTTTTTAATGAAGATTTTTTTAAAAATGTGACCTATATTAAAAACTGGTTCAATTAATTCTGCGCATTATTCTGATCAAACTATTTTCAGGTTTTGCGCATTTAACGTTACACGTTGTATAAACTTTCACATTTATAATATTTGTAGGAAGTAGAATTGTTATAGCCTCATAGATAGAAAAGCAATGAGACTCTTGGTTGACGTTTTATATTTTTTAAAATTATTACAATACAAAAAGCTTAGTCAATGATGTAATCACCATTAGCATCTAAGACTTCTTGCCAACGATCCGGCAAAGTTTGGATGCCTTTCGCCAAGAACTCTGATGGCTGTGCCTCGAAAATGTTGTTCAACTCCGCCTCTACATCAGAGAAATCATTAAATTGTTTACGCCGCAAATGTTGTTTCAGAGCTCTAAACAAATGATAGTCTGATGGAGCGAGGTCTGGGGAATAAGGTGGTTGGGGTATGGTCTCCCAGCCCAGCCAGTCCAGTCCAGCGAGGCGGTCCTCGACGCCTTCTTCTTCGAGCGGGATTAGCTCTCTCACGATCCCGCTCGGCAGCCTCCTTCTGGACCATCACGGTCTCACAGAAGGAGGCAACTTCCCTCCAGTTTTCTGTCTCCGACAGAAACTACTGCTGGCAGAGACAGGTCTCGCCCATCCGTGGCATACCTACTGCCTACGATTTGGAAAATGTCGGCCACGCATGAGACCTATACAACGTGTAACGGAAAGGGGGTATCAACCCTGCAGGAGGTAAATGTGCTCATGAAACTCAACAACTTTCCCCAAAGAACATAGGTCGAAATATGAAAAAAAAATTTGGCCCTCCCATAGTAAATCAATCAGCTGGTAGTCAGTTTTGTAAGGGAGGGCCAAATTTTTTTTTCATATTTCGTTCTATGTTCTTTGGGGAAAGTTGTTGAGTTTCATGAGCACATTCACCTCCTTCAGGGTTGATACCCCCCTTCCGTTACACGCTGTATAAATCGATAGCTGACATCAATGCAAACAGAAAACATAATAAGACCAAACCGTAAAGTGTCACGTTCCCGAGATATTGGCGCCGATCCCCGTGTTCACAAACTAAACTAAATTTAAGTTCAGCCGTGCGATTCTGTAACCATCTCACCGTGAAAGCTTGGGTGAAGTGAGCGTGGAGTGAGCTGTCATTCGCTAGGGATTAACATTAAGTGCTCACTTCACTTATTATTTCACGGTGAGATTTTTACAGAATCGACCGGCTGTGCATCTTTTTCTTTCTGTTTCATTAAGAAAAGACAGAAGATAAATATTAGTTTAGGAGCCATTGTACTCATCATTATGAACAACTTTAACTATGGGAACAAACCTGAAATCGCGAAAAACACTACCTAAAATCAGTTGCCGTGCGATTCTGTAACCATGTCACCGTGAAAACTTGGGTGAAGTGAGTCGTCAATAGTGTCAATCCCTAGCATCAGCATGACTCGCAGCTCACTCTAAGCTCACTTCACCTTAGTTATCACGGTGAGATTTTTCCAGAATCGACCGGCTGTTCCCTACATTTTGACGAGGTATGCGAACATAAGTGTAGCAGCTGATTTCTTTTTCGTGATTTTAGGTTTGGTCCCATATTAATAGTTATTCATAATGATGAGTACAGTGACCCGAGGGGCCCGTGGCTAAATAATAACAGTCGCACAGGTCGATCGATCAGGTTAAGCTACGCTTGCCGCGGTTGGTCTGTGGATGGGTGACCATCTTTACATACCGAGACCCCTCCGTGCTTCGGAAAGCACGTTAAGCCGTTGGTCCCGGCTGTCATTCGTGGATCTTTGACAGTCGTTACGGGTAGTCAGAAGCCCGAAAGTCTGACAACCAGTCTTACCTAGGGGTATCGTATAACCCAGTAACTGGGTTGTGGAGGTCAGATAGGCAGTCGCTCCATGTAAAATACTGGTATTCAGCTGCAGCCGGTTAGACTGGAAGCCGACCCCAACATAGTTGGGAAAAGGCGAGGCAGATGATGATGATGAATGATGAGTACAGAGACCTCTTAAGAGGCGGTGCCTTAATTCAGGGAAACGTTTTATATATTTATTTATTCATCATCAAGTAAGAATAGACTCACTATTAGGCACACAATTTCAACAACAATACACAGACAAATACAGGAAAAAAAATTATACTCGAATCACATTACTGCCGGTCGATTCTGTAAAAATCTCACCGTGAAATCGTAAGTGAAGTGAGCTTGAAGTGAGCAGTGTCAATAGTGTTAATCCCTAATGACAGCTCACTTCCCGCTCACTTCACCTAAGTTCTCACGGTGAGATTTTTACAGAATAGCACTGCTGCAGTGCGATTCTGTAAGCACATCACCGTGAAAACTTAGGTGAAGTGAGCGTGTAGTGAGCTGTCAGTGTCATCCCACTTGATACTAGGGATTGACCAAGCATACATTTACAATCATAATCGAGATTAAGTATAATAATATTTTTTTTTTGCTAATTCTATTGATCATTTTATTTAATTTCAAAACAATGTCTTTTGTGTGCACCGAATAAATGTTTTATCTATCTATGCACGGACTAGAAAAAAAAGAAGGACTCCGCGCCACGCGTATCGAAAGTGAAGCACCGTACCGATCTATGTGTGCTTGATTTGAGGGATACCAGATGAATGGAAATTTCCCCATTTTTTAAATATTTTGACAGTTTATTCATAATTATATCATATAAATGAATAAATTGAATTATTTTTACACCTTTTCACAACACAAGATGGCATTATTTTATTTTATTACTTCACGTAAATAGTACCTACAAAGACGCTGTCTTGTCGCGTAATGGCGGGCGGCCGGCATTCTATGATGTAAATGTGTGCGTGAAGCACGTTTGTACAAACGGTCCGGCACCCTTACTGTGCTTCACTTTCGATATGCGTGGCGCGGAGTCCTTCTTTTTTTCTAGTCCGTGTATCTATGTATCTATTTCAAACTAAACACAGCCGCAAAATAGCGCTCATTTACAATTAGACAGCAGTGCGCTGAACGTGTATTATCATTAAAAACTGTAAAAGCGTGTAACTTAATTTAGTATCTAAGGCTATTAGTACACCGACGTGTGTCGTAAATAAACTGAATAAAATGCTGAAAACATACGTGGATTAGTTTTAATGCTGGGTGCACACGTGACTCTGAAAATATTTCTAAGGTAATTCCGTACCAACGTTTACTATATTTTCGGAGAAAAGAGTAGCAAAAATATGGTTGATAATTTCAGTTTTCTTGATACAAGCACATTAATTACAGATTAATATATGTCATATTTAATCTGTAATTAATGTGTTTGTTTCAGATTAATACATTTTCGTAAGGTGAACTAAACTAGGTAATCATAATCAGATTACAACGTCACACAGGACACAGGACTCCTCTCTGTGAGAAGGAGTTAGCCGTAATCCACAACGCGGGCTCAGTGCGGGTTGAAACTAAACTAGGTACAGACTCCAGCACAACAGGCTAACCGAAACTGTCAAATTTTCCCAATCAACTTTGAACCTTATGCTTTAGCGGTAAAGCTGGAAATCTATTAAAGAAATTTGCCAGATTGTAGTTGCTTGCTTGATGTGCTGGCGAGTCTACATACTTGCAGAAAATAAAAGATTCTACGGTACTGTCTCAGATAAATATTTGTGGCCATCTAAATAAAAATAATACCGACTCCTTTTCCGGTAAATTATAATTATTACTATATTCAATCACTTTTTTGCTGTTGGATAAAATTGCATGAATAAACGGAATAAATTCAACAGACTCCAAGACAAAGTAGCCGCCGCAGTCTAAACTAGGTTTAACACTAAAAATACACCACTCAGCCGATAAACTCAAGAAAATACGACATACATCTTAATTTCACATAAAAACAAATTTACTACGTCTCTCAAACGCGACACGATTTATTTTTATACGCGACCGTTTGTAGCGCTTGTGTTACTAGCCTTAAATATTATGATAGTATCACATAAATCTGTCAAACTGTATGTGACATTTATGTCACTATGACATTTCTTGTTTCTTTGTTTTTTTTTTTTAAGTTATTACGAATAAACTATTGGTCTATAAAAAAGTGATATTAAATGTTGTATTATTGTAATTTATTTTTTTCGAAATGGTTATATCTGTGTGGAGAGAATTTTTCTTTGATGTTTTCGACGATTAAACAATCTTTGGTAAAAAGTAGACTGTCTCGTAAATTTTCTTAGTTTGCGCAAGCGCAAATGCTGAACTTGACATACTTTATTCTAATTCGGTTCGGGTAAAGTGGTTTTCTCATTATTTTTTTTTTCTTTTGTAGCAATAATCCCAAAAAATCGAGAACAGTGGTTGCTCAGTGCAATCGACCGCGATTTACGATTTTTAGGTCGTAGGTTCGAACCCTGGCAGGCACTTTAGTTTGTGTTAAATATTTGAACACCAACTACAACTCTCAAAACGGTGATGGCAAACATCCTGAGGAAACCGGCACGACCTAGCTAGAACCAAACATTCAAAGACAGTTTCCATAGTTGATTCTATCGTTTCATACTTACCACCTGCAGGGTAAATGCGTAGCACACTATCAGTACAGTAGCCGGCACATAACTTGGCAAGAGTCCCCCCATTTTCCTCTCCTTTCTTTAACTTTCTTCTAAACAGACGTGTTTAAAATAAATTATGGAAATAACCGTAGAATAATTACAAGCAATCAAAGTGATATTTTTTTTTGTTGCACTAAGTGTACATGCGCAAACTTATTCCCACTACGGCAAAAACTTGCCAAGTTACGTGCCGCCGACTGTAGCAATGGGTTACATTTTGACAGTTACATTTAAACATACATATTCACACAAGCATCCCGTTTGCAGTATCCGACAAACAAGATGCTTGTGTGAATATGTAAATTTAAACACGTACACCACTAAACGGGATCCTGCAAAAAACCGTACCTGCAAACAACGGGATTTTGTCTTGAGAAAGGGCCCTTAGAGTCGGCTCCCAGTCTAACCGGATGCATCTAAATACCAGTATTTTTACATGGAGCGACTGCCTATCTGACCTCCACAACCCAGTTACTGGGTAACACGACACTCCTTGGTAAGGCTGCTTTTCCACCAGAGATGTGCTGTACTACGTTGCTATGGATACATTTGATATCCACCAATGATATTTATTGGCCCACATAGCCTAGCATTGATGGAAATGGGTTCAACTGAGATGGAAGGATGGGAGCTATGGATGGGAACTATGAATGCTCGATTGGTGTAGCTATCCTTGGTAAAAAAAAACGGGCCGAAAACACGCCGACACACGCCGATACGCTGAAAACAGGCCGAAAACACGCCGGCACACGCCGAAAATACGCCGACACACTCAAAAAACACGCCGAAATGACACTGAAGATCATTTTTACCCGGGATGTGCCCCTTACCGCGCTCTTTCCGTGCCTTCCTTACTGTAGATACATTGCACAGCTACCTCGCGACGGCGCATGTTCATAGCACATCTCACTCACTCTGCCATACAGCTTAGCATTAGTGGAAAAGGTCGCATAATATCGTAGCTTTCACATCCTCGCAGCGTAGCTGCACAGCAGACTTCTGGTGGACAAACAGCCTAAAAGTGGTTGTCAGACTTTTAGGCTTCTGACTACCCGTGACGACTGTCAAAGATCTAAGAATGACAGCCGGGACCAACGAGGCACAGAAAGTCCCTGGTATATTTTAAAGTAATAAATCAGAAGAAAAAACAACTAAAATAAACTTAGTTATGCAGCGAATGGCTAATTTTAAGCCACAGCGCTTATTAGATACGCAACATTGACAACCACCGACCCGATATACCACAAAACTATAAAAAATCTTTCAAAGTCTTTGGTCCATAAATAAATGAAAGAGTTATTTTGACAAGGATGACATATTGTTTTATTAATTGTGTTAGTAAAAGTATTTATGGGATTTTTCTCGGCCGAAAAAAAAAACATTTATTTTGAAGATGACCTTTGAGCATAGTAGGTCTTCACACCATGAATTTAGAGGAACTGGTAGAACATGTCGATTCTGTAAAAATGTCACCGTTAAAACTTGAGTGAAGTGAGCCTGGAGTGAACTGTCAGTGTCATCCTACCTGATACTAGGGATTGACCAAGCATACATTTACAATCATAATCGAGATTTTAATCATATTTTTTATGCTAATTCTATTGATTATTTCATATAATTCCAAAACTAGTATTTTAGTTGTCAAAACATTAATATTTCGTGGGATGACACTGGTAACGTAACGACCCCACGTCGACGCCCGACGCGACGTGCCCAGTGGTAACGACCGTGGCTTACAAGTTGTTGGTCGTAGTTTTGAACCCAGACAGGCGCTTTGCTTTGCATAAATTATTTCATAAGCACTACTCTCAAAACGGTGAAGGAAAACATCGTGAGGAAACCGGCATATTCTAGAACCAAAAATTCGAAGGCATTTGACATTGTCCAACCCGCATTGGCCTGCGTAGTGGATTACGACCCACTCCCTCGGTAAGCCGAGACGGCCTGTGTCCCAATAGTGGGAACATTATAGACTGATTATGCTACCCTAAGTAGTCAAAATCAAAATTTATTTATTCAAACTAGGCTGGGAATCAGCATGTTGATTCTGTAAAAATCTCTCCGTGAAAACTGGCGTGGAGTGAGCTGTCATCCCACCTGATACTATGGATTGATGAAGCAAACATTTACAACCGTAATAAAGATAAATATCGATTATGATTGTAAATGCATGCTTGGTCAATCCCTAGCATCAGTGGGATGACACTGACAGCTCACTCCACGCTCACTTCATCTAAGTTTTCAACGTTTTAGCTACATAATTACGTCGCCGAAATGTCTGTACGCGCATAGCTTCCGAATGACTGCACCAAATTGGATATTTTTTTTTTGTTGTGTTTGTATTGCCAGGACAAGGTTTGTATGAAAGAAAATTTCGACAATTCGAAAAAAAAAAACATTGCATCCGTGCGAAGCTGGAGCGGGCCGCTAGTATTGCAAGAAGTTTACATTTTAAAGAAAATAAAAGTTTGATTACCTATGATGAATAATTAAGAGATGAGTATTATTTGCCTTCGTTTACGGGATTCTTTTTTTTTTTTGAATGTAGCTTCGATAATTTCCGCTCAGATTTATCCCCAGTCACACTCCGTCATGCCCGTTAAGCTGTTCCACAGACAATACGTTGCAAACTTTAAAGCCTTTACAGCTAAGCATCTTATTTAAAACGTTCAGAAATGCACAGAAAATAAAGAAAATATGTAACAACGTGTGTCAGAAATGTGTAGTCATATTTATGGATCTGCGGGGTAATTGCGTAAAACACTAACCATAGGAATGGCTTTCATTTTGACAGTTCAACAACATTCATTGCGTTGTTGACGTTGTTGAGCAGACTAATTGTTCGACCAAATGCAGCAATGGATTCGCAATACGAGTATCCTTCAAAATTATTCAGATTGTGATACGCAATTAACTTGGTTTTTTAGGGTTCCGTACCCAAAGGGTAAAACGGAACCCTATTAGGTACTCCCGCTCCGCTGTCCGTCCGTCCGTCCGTCCGTCTGTCTCCAGGCTGTATCTCATGAACCGTGATAGTTAGAGAGTTGACATTTTTACAGAGGATCCCGCTATTTTCTACGCTGCTGCCGCTATAACAACAAATACTAAAAAACAGAATAAAATAAATATTTAAGGGGCTCCCATACAACAAACTTGATTTTTTATAGATAATGATACGGAACCCTTCGTGCGCGAATCCGATTCGCACTTCGCCGGTTTTTTTTTTATTTGGTGCTGGTACAGGCACTAAAACTAAACAATTTTCTCGATGGGAGCAAACATCGTAATTGCGAAAAAAATATCAGCTGTCACACGTTACACTTAATTATAATTAAAATATTATTAAATTATTAATTATTAAAATTATATATGTAATTTAATTTCAGACTCTATAAATGGCTGAATGAACATAATTTTTATGATATTAAGGATTTTTTTTGACATTAAATTATAATTCACAAATAATGACATACTGGATCGTCGATAATGTTTATAATTTTGACATTTTAATTTTATAATTATTGATTTTATTGATTTCCTTTTTTACTTTAATTTATATTATGTAATATTATAGGACTGTTGCGAACAATGTTTACAATTATGACTTTTTAATTTTGTTCGTGGAGATTCATTTCTGACATTAAATATTATTATGTTATGATGATTGTATTGAGTAAATGTTTTATAGCTTTGATATTTTATTTCTACTTACTAATTGATTCTAAGTATTTTGCATGCAATTGATACACGATGTTGTATAGCTAAACATGTGGACTATATTATATCACCAAACTGTAACACCTTTATACCATGTTTAAGGCAAATAAAGACTTATCTTATCTTATCTCTAATAATAATTTCAATATTGATAATTTTATTGAAATCCCATGTAATAGGGGGCGCTTTTATTGCCATCAACCGAGCACAAATCCAGCCACCCGACTGCTACTGAAAAATTCCAAATGGAAAAACCCAACAACACTTTGCCCAACCCGGGAATTGAATCCAGGACCTTAAAGCTCAGCAGTAGCGCTTGCGACCCCTAAACAGATAATTTAATTTAATTTAATTTAACTTTTTTTAATTTTAATTTACTTTTACTAACACTAGGCTAAGAAAATTGTTACTAACAAATACAAGGTGTAACTTAAATAACGCACAACCTCTTAAGAGGTCATTGTACTCATCATTATGAACAACTTTTACTATAGGACCAAATCCGAAAACACGAAAAAGAAATCAGCTGTTCCCTACATTTATGTTCGCATAACTCGTCAAAATGTAGGGAACAGCTGATTTTTTTTTTGGCGATTTCGGGTTTGGTCCCATAGTAAAAGTTGTTCATAATGATGAGTACAATGACCCCTTAAGAGATTGTGCGTTATTTAAGTTACACCTTGAAGTCAAATTCTGAAATAAAAATTTATTATTATAATAAACCAACGAGGCTGTTTAATTTACAATCATCATCTGCCTAGCCTTTTCCCAACTATATTGGGGTCGGCTTCCAGTCTAAGCGGATACAGCCAAATATTGCGTAACACACTATCAGTAGCAATGGGTTTCATTTTGACAGTTCAACAACATTCATTGCGTTATTTACGTTGTTGAGCAGACACATTTTTCGAACATATGGAGCAATGGATTAGCAATATGCTTCAAAATGATTCAAATTGAGAGTATTACTGTGTTACGCAATTAGGGTGCTGACCTCCACAACACAGTTACTGGGTAATACGATATCCCTTGGTAAGACTGGTTGTCAGACGCCTTCTGACGACCCGTAACGACTGCCAAAGATCCTCGAATGACAGCTGGGACCAAAAACATAACTTGCTTTCCGAGAGACGGAGGGGTGGTCACCCATCCACGGACCAACCGCGGCAAGCGTAGCTTAACCTGATCGATCGACCCGTGCCGCTGTTATTACTTAGCCACAAGCCACAAGTTTAATTTATAATATGTATAGGTTTAACGCCATTTCACCCACCCATCTATATTTACCGAATGACACGCGTTCGAAAATCAAATGTGACAGTTCTTAAGAGCTTTAAAACGTCACTTTATTTAATTGTGCTTAAAGTGCAATCGATCCCTGGGGAGTGGCGTGTCACGGCATATTAACGGCCAGAGAGACGCGTGCGCATGTGTTAGCTCAACCTTTTAATTTTAGGCGCGAGATTTTTTGTATTAATTAGGAGAAGGTAATCCGTATTATTGTTTATGAAAGGAGCCGAAATTGTGTTAATTATGGCTTATTAGTCGATTCGCACGAATTATAAAGTATAGAAAAAAGGACACGCACAGCAGTGCTATTCTGTAAGAATCTCACCGTGAGAACTCAGGTGAAGTGAGCGGGAAGTGAGCTCTGTCATTCCCTAATGTTAGGGATTAACATTATTAAGTGCTCACTTCACTTATGATTTCACGGTGAGATTTTTACAGAATCGACCGGCAGTAGTGATAAGAGTGAACTTTTTTCTTAACTCCATTGCATAAAATTCAAAATGTACCAATTGAGTCCGAGTGCCCATCTAGTATTTCGAGACATCGCCAAGCGGTTAGTGGACTCTTCACGTGACCAGAGGGCTGGCCTATTTTTTGGCCAAAGAATCAGCATTGCCATACAACGTAGCAATGCTGCCAGCCTTTTGGGCACGTTTCCTATTGACAGCGATGCGGACGAATTTTTTGATGCCCTTTGATTATTTGCCCTCCTTTATATTATACAGGGTTAGTTTTCAAAGACCACCCAAATTTAAGGGTGTGGTACGGACCATCAAACTGAACAATTTCGTCCATGGGACCAACATCGTATTCGCGAATAAAAATTCAGCCGTCCCATACGTTTAGGTCGAGTAGGTATTGAGGTTTTCTAAGGGACAGTTGATAAATTTTTCGCGAATACGATATTAGTCCCATGGAGAAAGTTGTTCAGTTTGATGGTCTGTACCACATCCTTAGATTTGGCTGGTCTTTGAAAAGTAACCCTGTATACTTGTACCTACATATTATTATTTTTATTTTAAGACTGTTAGCTTTTTAATCTATGTAAGTACTTAATAAAAATTAATATAAACAGTATCAATTGCCTACAACATATTTTTGGAATTTTCGATTCGCCCACAAATAAGTTAAATTCATGCGAGTCGCCTTTAGAAAAATTAAAGTGACAATTCGACCAAATTCGTGCGAATTGACTAATACGCCTTAATTGTACTAAGTTTTCATGAAAAACCAATCTGTTTTTTTTTTTTAATAATATGAAAAACATATCTAATTTCTGAAATCAATTAAGCAACCCAGAGGTGGATTTATGGGGAGAGGAAGAGGTGCTTGTGGCTAAGTAATAACAGCCGCACGGGTCGATGGATCAGGTTAAGCTACGCTTGCCGCGGTTGGTCCGTGGATGGGTGACCATCTTCACATACCAAGGCCCTTCCATGCCTCGGAAAGCACGTTAAGCCGTTGGTCCCGGCTGTCATTCGTGGATCTTTGAAAGTCGTTACGGGCCGTTAGTAGCCGGAAAGTCTGACAACTAGTCTTATTAAGGGGTATCGTATTACCCAGTAACTGGGTTGTGGAGGTCAGATAGCCAGTCGCTTCATGTAAAATAGGAACTGGTATTAACCAGTAATTCCATAACACACTATCAATAACAATCTACTTAAATCATTTTGAAGGAGACTGCTAATCCAAAACTTCATATGATCGAAACGTAAATAACGCATTGACTGTTGTTGAACGCAATTACCCTGCCGGAATAATACGGTCCCAAACTCGCAACAAGCAACATTAATTTCGTTTAAATAAGCGTCATTATTATATAACATCTATCTTTTTGTTTTTTCACAGCGCTATCATAGTCAAATCCGTATTAGACTATGATCCCGTCTGAAATCTTGCCAAAGTTCGCACAATCACCCCGCGGCGGCTTTGAAACGGAACCCTCAGGGTGCGAATCCAACTCGCACTTGTCCGGGTCCCTCTCTGAAATCAGATTCTAAAAAAACTTGGCAATCCTAATCAGAAGTACCTACAGACATACATAACTCTAAATATATTTTCTTTCTTTGTTTCTTTTAAAAACCTTTTGTTTATCAGGTGAATGCTGCCTTCGAAGAGTTGCGCATCAGAGCCAGAGCTGGTAGCGGGCGCCTGCCCAAGCTGGAAATATTACGAGCTGCCATACAACATATAGAAAGGCTGCAAGCTGCGTTACGAGCTGCTGCCGTGGTAAGTATATGGCCTGGCGCATACTGGCGGCATGGCACGGCAGGGGATCCTTCGGCATCCCCACGTGTAAGGCCCGGCACACTTTGGCGTCACGGCACGGCAGCGGATCCTTCGGCATCCCCACGTGTAAGGCCTGGCACACATTGGCGGCACGTCACGGCAGGGGATCCTTCGGCATCCCCACGTGTAAGGCCCGGCACACATTGGCGGCACGGCACGGCAGGGGATCCTTCGGCATCCCCACGTGTAAGGCCCGGCACACATTGGCGGCAAGGCACGGTAGGAGATCCTTCGGCATCCCCACGTGTAAGGCCCGGCACACATTGGCGGCACGGCACGGCAGGGGATCCTTCGGCATCCCCACGTGTAAGGCCCGGCACACATTGGCGGCACGGCACGGCAGGGGATCCTTTGGCATCCCCACGTGTAAGGTCCGGCACACATTGGCGGCACGGCACGGCAGGGGATCCTTTGGCATCCCCACGTGTAAGGTCCGGCACACATTGGCGGCACGGCACGGCAGGGGATCCTTCGGCATCCCCAAGTGTAAGGCCCGGCACACATTGGCGGCACGGCACGGTAGGGGATCCTTCGGCATCCCCTAGTGTAAGGCCTGGCACACATTGGCGGCACGGCACGGCAGGGGATCCTTCGGCATCCCTACATGTAAGCGCACACTGGCGGTAACAATGATTCCTTACCACTGAATCGAGACGATGACGGCCCTATCGCTCAACCATCGCTGACGCAGTCATATTTATTCATATATACATATATCATATTATAATTTATTACAAATTTCAATTCACATGATCCCAAGAAACATAACTCCCCCTCACAACCACCAAAAATCGAAAACCCACCAGCAATTAAAATGATTGCTCGTCTATAAGCGCACGATTCTGTGTAATTCTATTCTAAGGCGCACGCGCACGTGTAGCGATAAATAATCCGCGGACGTGGATAGATGACAATTTAACATCGCGACACACTAGCAACCGTATAGATAGATTACGGATAGTTTTGGGTGTATGTGTGTATTTGGAATTAGATTGGAGGGATTTGGATTATTGTGTTTAGAAATTTGTGATGGGTGATTAAAGAAAGGGTTTTATGAAGTATTGGACGGCACTTGTTTTCCGTGAGGACACCTGATGGTGAGAGCCAGAGGTCACCAACGCAAATGGCCACACTCGCGTTGCCATCCTAGATAGAAATAAAGAGAAAAAAGACAATACATTTATTTAGCACAGACTATAAGACACACAGTACACCTGAGACATGCATCAGACTACTAGATGCAGAGCTGTAGTGCTATTCTGTAAAAATCTCACCGTAACTTGTGTGAAGTGAGCTTAAAGTGAGCAGTCATTAGTGTCAATCCCTAGCATCAGATGGAATGACAGCTCACTTCACTTAACTTGTCACCGTGAGATTCTAACAGAATCGATCGGCTGAAATATCTCACGTTTCCGTAATCACCAGTGATCGGACAATCGGGCGCTTATACAAGTTGTAACTTAAATAACGCACAACCTCTTAAGGGGTCATTGTACTCATCATTATAAACAACTTTTACTATGGGACCAAACCCGAAATCGCGAAAAAAAAATCAGCTGTTCCCTACATGTATGTTCGCATAACTCGTCAAAATGTAGGGAACAGCTGATTTTTTTTTCGCGATTTTCGGTTTTGTCCCATAGTAAAAGTTGTTCATAATGATGAGTACAATGACCCCTTAAGAGGTTGTGCGTTATTTAAGTTACACCTTGTATACTTAAAATCTTCCCACGAAAGGATAATATGGACATTCCTTTCTGAATAAATAAGTAATCTAACATAATAGTGATCGAATCGGCCCCACTGTGCTACTTAACCCGGTCTTACGAAACTTCACAATTTGAATAGCGTATAATTGTTGTTATGTAAAACAATATCACAAAATCCCATACTCATCAAATGCATCGTTATTGAGAAACACAATATAGTTTTTGAGAAAAACTGTTATAAAGTTACAGAAAATGTAACATATTTACATTATAAAGCTGGCAATTTACCACAGATAATGTACGAATTTCACTCCTAGGTCGTTCCGTTTTACGTTCAGACAAAGTAACAGCGGATTTTAATAGTTTTTGCCCTAAATACCGTAATATGCAGGTAACATTTTTAGCAATCTCAGGAATCCCAAACGATTTCAGGATTCGGGATTCTGAAAGGCATGTCGGTATTATTATTTCGTGGGAATAAACGTGAAGTTTAGGTATATTAGCGCCCGATTACCCGATCACTGGTAGTTACAAAATAAAGGCACCCAATATACAGGATGACTTGTAATTTGACGTATTTCTTCCAAGACGTGATAGTGTGACATATTTGCAATAATTAAGCACCCCATACAACCGAGGCGAAAATTCATGGGTTTCGAGAAAGCTCAATGTTTACGTATTTTTGAAAATTTCCCAAAATTCGTCACTAAATCACTGTTCCCTAAACTCTCGATTTTAATGGGCTTCATTGCTATTTCATTGGATACCTGATACTTTACTCGTATTTCGATGTAACCAAATGTTCTAAAATATTAAACGCAAACTAGCAGCGCCCCGCGGTTTCACCCGCATAAGTTTCGATCCCGTGGGAATATCGGGATAAAAAGTATCCTAGGTGTTAATCCTGCGTTATTGCATACCATTGCGCAATACATAAATATTGGAAATAAAAAATATGACACTGGAAGTGGGATGACCTAATAGTTGAACCACTTTTTAATATAGGTCACATTTTTCAAAAAATCTTCATTAAAAACGTTGCCGTGTCTATTTATTAATAGGTCAAGCAACCCAATGTCAGCGCGGCGCAGCGGCGCGGTGTCGACTCCTCCCTCGATAAAGCGTCGTCGCCGACTTAAGAAACGATCAGAATGGCCAGTAAAACTAAAACAGCACATAAAACCTTTACAATTTTTTTAATGACTTCTTTTCTCTCTGAAATAGGTCAATTGAATTAAAAATCAGGTGGGGTGTCTGAGGTTTTGCGCATTTAACGTTACACGTTGTATATAAGCTCTCAACGAGATTATTTTTTCCCGCTTTTGCAACATTTTTCATTGATGCTCCGCTCCTATTAAATGTAGCGTAATGTTATATAGCCTATAGCCTTCCTCGATAAATTAACTATTCAACACAAAAATATTTTTTCAATTCGAACGAGTAGTTCATGAGAGTAGCGCGTTCAACCAAACAAACAAACTCTTTAGCTTTAGAATATTATAGTATTAGTATAGATTCAAAACCTAAATTCGTACACTGGCCACATCTCGGACTGAATGAACGTTCATCAATAGGCGTAGCGTGAAAACAACGGCCAGTCATTCAAACTTCAACCGCGGCACGACTTAACCTCGCAAATCGATCGCTACTTACTTAACCCGAACTCTTATAATAGAAATCTTAGTAATTAAAGGCAGATGCCTGAGTATCGTCGCGAATCAGAACCACATTTGACAAGTTAGCCGACGCGAGACGTTCCCTGAAATAGACGCGGGCAGACTAAGCGATTCATGTATCTTATATGTTTTATGTGCTTTAAGCTGAGCGCACATGATAACCGCAGCGCGCCGCGGCACAACGCATTGTGGGTCGCCGTGCGATTCTGTAACCATCTCACCGTGAAAGCTTATGTGAAGTGAGCGTGGAGTGAGCTGTCATTCGCTAGGGATTAACACTATTAAGTGCTCACTTCACTTATGATTTTACGGTGAGATTTTTATAGCATCGACCGGCATTTCATTTATTACGTAAGACGATTTGAGGGGGAGGGCGTTCAAACTAGTCTTATTTTTTCTTACGTGGGAGTGGGACGGGTCTAGATTGTTCTTACGTAAGATCTCAAAAGCAAGCAAAATTTCGTTTTTTGAATTTTTTTTCTTTGCAATTATGGTAGACACTGATATCTACTGTAATTGCAAAGAAAAAAATCTTCAAATCGTCTTACGTAACCGTCTCCCTTGCCTTGCCTTCCCTTACGTCTCCCTTGATGCGCTCGCCAGCTACCGCTTTGGTGATCTTCTTCGGACTAGTCGACGCTCGAGTGACATAAGACGAAACGCTCCTCTCGCTCTACCGCCCGCTCGCTCGCCCGCCCGCTCGCTCGCCCGTCCATCTGTAGTTTTCGGTGTGAAACCACATAGTTTAGCTCGCAAAAGCTGCGCTTAGTCTATACAGGATGTCTCTGAAGTATGGATCAAATTGAATAGGGGCGTGGGCAAGGTCATTTCCAAGCGTTTTAACCCTGAGAAAGTCGGCGCAATTGAATAAAATGTTTGCTTGAAAAGTCAATAAAAATTTTCTAAATGTTTTTTTGTTACTGTTCACATATTTTCTAGCTGCGTAAAAATATTACCAAAGGAAAGGTCCACGTTTCTACAAAGTCCTGCAAAAAAAAAAATGAATTGATAGCCCTGATAGTTTATTTATTTATGTTTTTTTTTTTTCTGTGAGCACTATGCGAAGTGATTGAAAAAAAAAATAAAAACAAATACTGCCCTGCGATTCTGTAACCATCTCACCGTGAAAGCTTGGGTGAAGTGAGCGTAGAGGGAGCTGTCATTCGCTAGGGATTAACACTATTAAGTGCTCACTTCACTTATGATTTCACAGTGAGATTTTTACAGAATCGACCGGCTGGTAATAATTTTTGAACCGTAAAAAGATTCACCGACATTCTCAGTGTTAAAAAGTTTGGAAATGACCTCGCCCACGCCCCTATTCTATCTGATCCATACTTCCAGGGACACCTGTATAGTTTCCCTCGCCTCGCTTCAACCGCAAGCTCGCTCGCTCATTCACTAGCTGGTGGTGTGGCCTGTGCTTTATGTGTTTCTAGTTATACCCATCCTCATAAAGCTACCAGATAATTTATATACCAGCTGGTCGATTCTGTAAAAATCTCACCGTGAAATCATAAGTGAAGTGAGCACTTAATAGTGTTAATCCCTAGCGAATGACAGCTCACTCCACGCTCACTTCACCCAAGCTTTCACGGTGAGATGGTTACAGAATCGCACGGCTGAAGAGTAATTGCGTAACACACTATCAGTAGCAATGGGTTTCGTTTTGACAGTTCAACAACTTTCATTGCGTTATTTACGTTGTTGAGCAGACACATTTTTCGAACATAAGGAGTAATGGATAAGCAATATGCTTCAAAATGATTCAAATTGCGTGTAATAGTGTGTTACGCAATTAGGCTGCAGATAATTTCTACAGCAAGATGATGAATTATTATACTCGTAGCAAATAACTGCAAAAAGATTGCGCGTCAACACAAAGTGGTGGACAGTTCAAAATCGCTGGTTTGAGTTCAGACGCGAGTGTGTGGTCTATGCTAATAATAGAAGAAATATCTCTTCGAAAGAGACAGATTGTTTGATAAGTGTTGGTGCACTTTGTTTCTGTGCGGTATCCCGGTTTGATTTAGTGTTACAACTAAGGAAGCGGGAGTTATGTGTCTTGGCTACCTAATCACTCACGCGAAAATAAAATTGGTTTTTTTTCTTTCATGCGATTGCTTGCAGCCCCGGCCCCGTTTTGCACACGGTGAGGTTTACCTTGACAGTTCAGCTCGTATCAGTCTGAACAGATGAGCCAGCGTCAGATTGGTCTGACCAAATTCTTAATAGCTCAAACGATTCGCTTCAGAGAGTGATTGCTTCGGTTTCGTTGGAAGCGTTCAGATCTGGTTGAACGTAACGGATTTTGATGTGGTCAGGCCGACTTATAGATAGAATTGACAACTGACTGACTATTACCTGCCTAGCCTTTTCCCAAATATGTTAGCATCGGTTCCGAGTCTAACCGGCTGCAGCTGAATGGAGCTATATGACCTCCACAACCCACTTACTGGGTAACACGATACCCTCTGAATTCCAAAATAGTAAAACGACCTTCTTTTTCTCTCTAGTTGGAGTCAGAAAACTGCAAGAGCTATATGGAGTCGCCAGTGACGTCACAGCGGTCCTACGAAACAAGAGAAACTAAGACAGAGAAAGAGAAACCGTTCCTAAGTAGTGAGTACCATCGTTATCATTCAGCCCAAAATCATCCACTGCTGGATACATAGGGTGACTGGTAATTAGTGACCGATACTTAAACACATGATTGTACTCATCTTTACAAACAACCTTTACTCATCATCTGCCTAGCCTTTTCCCAACTATGTTGGGGTCGGCTTCCAGTCTAACCGGATGCAGCTGAATACCAGTATTTCACATGGAGCGACTGCCTATCTGACCTCCACAACCCAGGTACTGGGTAATACCAATACGATACCTCTAGGTAAGACTGGTTGTCAGATTTTCGGGCTTCTGAATACCCGTAACAACTGTCAAAGATCTACGAATGACAGCTGGGACCAACGGCTTAACATGCTTTCCGAGGCACGGAGGGGTCTCGGTATGTAAAGATGATCACCCATCCACAGACCAACCGCGGCAAGCGTAGCTTAACCTGATCGATCGACCTGTGCGGCTGTTATTATTTAGCCACGGGCCCCTCTACAAACAACTTTTACATTTTGACGACTCGTACGAACATAAATGTAGGGAACAGCTGATTTTTTTTTTGCGATTTCGGATTTGGTCCGATAGTAAAAGTTGTTTGTAATGATGAGTACAATCATGTATTTAAGTATCGGTCACTAATTACCAGTCACCCTATATGGTCCTCTTCCTCAAGCATCGCCACAATGACCCGTCCTTTGGTTTCCGTATTCAGCGGATTTCCACGACCTTCATCAGGTCATTGGACCCCTACCCTCCCACGCTGCACTTACGCACCACGCGTTCGCAAGTCAGTTTAGAACTTGTCCGTCCCACCGGCTACCGTTCTACGGACGACCGCACACTGTCACTGTTCTGCCGGTCGATTCTGTAAAAATCTCACCGTGAAATCATAAGTGAAGTGAGCACTTAATAGTGTTAATCCCTAGAGAATGACAGCTCACTCCACGCTCACTTCACCCAAGCTTTCACGGTGAGATGGTTACAGAATCGCACGGCTGTTTGCCCCTGCACTTAGGACATAAAAGGGGAAATGTCAGTCAGGGCCCGAGAGACAGAGACCTCTGAACAATACGAGTATACGCACTGTGCCCAGGAGTAGCGTTTTCTGCATCAGCGCAGGTCCTTGATTCAACTGTCGTACGAAAGCTTCCTAAAGGTGTGGTCGATGCACTTGAATCGAACGACAATCCGACAATCGCTGAGTCTACATCTGAGGGCTCTTTCCCACGGCAAATCCGTTTTTTGCAGGGATCCTGCAAAAAACGGATTGCCGTGGGAAAGAGCCCTTAGTAAGTTATTTATTGATTTAATCAGGTATTTTTGTTACAGATGACAACACATCCTGTGGAGTCAATAGCCTCGCAAGACTACGATGTATAGTGCAAGCTCTCTCAAGCAATACCAAAGACACGCCATGACACCATAGAATGTTAGAACTATAGAGTATTTTTATAATCTACATAGAAAAACACACTGAAAACTAGATGTTTTCGGTGGTTTGGAAAGGAAACCGCCAAAATTGGGCTAAAGTATGCACAGAATCGATATGTATATAAAAAAAAACTAGATTTTTTACTGATTAAAAAGAACATGTAACAATAATAACTTTCTATCGGAATGAGCTAAAAATTATGATTTTAAATATGGTTTTTAATTGAACGTAGTTCTAAAACTAGCTCTGTAAACAAGCTGTCAGGTCATTTTAAGTTCGTTCTAAAACTAGTAGGTCTAAAAAAGTTATTAAAAAAACACTATCTATTTTGTTTTAGCATTTTTGACATGAACATTATAATCGTTTATAAAAGAAAAAAGGACATTAGATGAATTATTGTTGTTTTAGTAAGTTATTTATTTATTTAACAATAACATCTTTCAAAATCGTGTATCAGCGACTGTTTCAAAACGAAAACATATCAAAATGTCAATGTCACGTAATAAAATAAGACGTGACTTAAAGGTCTAGTTACCAGGTCATAAAATCCCAAAAAAAAATAATGCCACGTCACTCCTGTAGTGTCAAGTCTCGTCATTCGTTTTCGTACTTGTGCGCTTACGGATGTGCTTACTCGATTTCTGCTATTTTTCTGACGACTTTGAATTGACTTTACGGACTTGGATACTTGTTATTGTGTATTTTATTGGACACCGATTTTGCTTAGAGTGGATAATGGTGAATTGCGTGAGTTGTGGTATCGCTACTGATCGTAGCAACGCTACTGGAAGTGTGCCTTTACATGATGAAGCAGTTCTTTCCATAATAAGAGCAAGGACTGGTCTTCAAACAGTGAGTATCTATAGCTGTATTATTATTTTTCAATTGGTACCGATTTGGGGCGTTACACGCTCATATTTAAGGGTTCTAATCGGTTTCGATCAATCAATCGGTCGCATAATTTAATCACGAGATAGTTTTTAACGGTTTGTTTATTCCTTACCTATTGACTCTCAGCTAGGACGAGTCACTGACCGAAATTATGTCTGGTATACTTTTTCTTTTGCAGATTAACAATGCAGATCATGTGTGTGTTCTTCTTGCTGGAATCTTGCAAATGATACATTGAGATCTGATCATCAAGAAACAAGTTCAAGCTCTACGACTATGGTTGGACATCGAAGTGTGTGTGTTGGGCAAGGTACCAAAATACCATCACACCTCCTGTACCATTCCTCGATGATATTTTAATTGAGTATGAAAATGAAGGTGAATAAAATATTTTAAAAAATAACTTGTTTTTATTTTACCTACCTAGTTAATTCCTTTTTTGTGCTATGCAATAATATGCTAATAGTAACATACATATATATGTTTTCAAATAATTAAATAAATATGTCTATTTGACAGTTTGTATTTACAATACATTTTGGCATTATAAATACAATTCTTACCATTTGCCGCATAACCTAACCTAGTGACCCAAAAACATATTTTCTTCCTAATTCCCATAGATTTTTGAAAAAAATCTTTCTTATATTGATATATACGTGTTTTATCTATTAAATAACACGTAAATGATTCCTGTTCACATTTTGGCCCAACGATATATGGATTTCTGGCGGTCTCCTTTTTACGCCCCGTTAGATGCTCAGGGGTTTTAGAAAAGTATAAAATCATATCCTATCTTTGTGCAACTTTACAGCTTCGATGAAACTAAAATATCTTCCAAGTTTTGTATTTTAAACATTAAGGGAGTTTTTTAACTAAAGAAACTGTACGCGAACAGCACGTCTAAGCCGCGTTTGAGAGCTGTCAGTCAATAGTCTACAACAATATAGATTTATACTCACCTAAATTACACTGACAGCTCTTGAATGCGGTGTAATCCGCCCTCAGTCAGGAACTGCTGCAGTGCTATTCTGTAAAAATCTCACCGTACTTAGATGAAGTGAGCGGGAAGTGAGCTATGTCATTCCCTAATGCTAGGGACTAACACTATTAAGTGCTCACTTCACTTATGATTTCGCGGTGAGATTTTTCCAGAATCGACCGGCAGATCGCCACACCGTATGTGTCCGTGTGCAGTACTTACAAGATGTCAATTTGACACGTGCAGTTTCAACGAAAAGTTTCCATTTTATGCTTCAGTCTGTTAAATTGCACGGGATCGAAATGAAAGAAATAAATTAGCTATGCTTATAGGACTTAGTATTTATTAAAATAGTTAATGTGATTATTGAATTTAAAGAGATGCGTATTATTTTCTAAGGACTAATCTTTACGCCAGATATTTTTATCGCAGGAATAATTTTGAATAATTGACAGCCGGTCGATTCTGTAAAAATCTCACCGTGAAATCATAAGTGAAGTGAGCGCTTAATAGTGTTAATCCCTAGCGAATGACAGCTCACTCCACGCTCACTTCACCCAAGCTTTCACGGTGAGATGGTTACAGAATCGCACGGCAGTTCTTCCACACAAAAACTGTCAGGCGTCAATTGTATTCCACGAATAAGAATTATCTGTCGATTGAAAAATCAGCACTTAATAAATTATGCTCAATATTTGAGATTATATGAGATTTTGTACCATTGGAGTTTTCCTTGTTTTCTTGACACCCTACTAGGTTACAATCTCAAACTTTGGCAAGACTATTTCGGGCAGAATCCTCACCGAGTACCTAATACACTCTCAATGAAAATTTGAATCATTTTGATGGATTTTGCTAATCCAATGCTTCATATGTTCGAAAAATGTATCTGCCTATCTATTCTGTAAATATCTCACCGTGAAAACAAAGGTGAAGTGAGCGTGAAGAAGTGAGTCGTCAATAGTGTCAATCCCTAGCATCAGCGTGACTCATAGCTCACTCTAAGCTCACTTCACCTTAGCTATCACGGTGAGATTCTTCCAGAATCGACCAGCTGTTCAGAAACGTAAATAACGCAGTAAATGTTGTTGAACTATTTCATTTTTATTAATCAAGATAATATTATTTACATCATGTAAGGTTGCGAGAAAGAGATTGATCACCACCCTTTCTCACTGCGTGTTCACGATTTCAGTTTTCAGACCGATACAATTAAGTACCCATAATTTCTTGACGATAATATTTTCCTTCACCAGTCATCCAGTCAGTTGAAGATCACAATATTTGTGTAATTACGATACTCAAGTAGGCAACCTTAATTTTATTTCGAGATGGGAACGTTGCTAATGGCGGCAGCGACGTGCGCTCGCGTCGGTGGGCGGGGCTTGGCACGAGCGTCGCTCCGCCCATCGAAAGTTTAATAGTGTTATGGTTATTCAACAGATTAAATACAGAATTTAGGGTTTGTTTATTGTGTAATATGATTTTCGTAAGGAGGGGCTTGTAATAATAGCCGCACGGTTCGATCGATCAGGTTAAGCTACACTTGCTGCGGTTGGTCTGTGGATGGGTGACCATCTTTACATATCAGACCCCTCCGCGCGTCGGAAAGCACGTTAAGCCGTTGGTCATGGCTGTCATTCGTGGATCTGGCAGTCGTTACGGGTCGTCAGAAGCCCGAAAGTCTGACCACCAGTCTTACCAAGGGGTAACGTATTACCTAGTAACTGGGTTGTGGAGGTCAGATAGGGAGTCGTTCCATGTAAAATACTTGTGCTCAGCTGCCGGTTATATTGGAAGCCAACCCCAACATAGTTGAGAAAAGGCTAGGCAGATGACGATATGATGATAATATATCACTACATAGTATAAAACAAAGTCGCTTCCCTGTCTGTCTGTCCCTATATATGCTTAGATCTTTAAAACTACGCAACGGATTTTGATGTAGGTAGTTTTTTTAATAGATAGAGTGATTCAAGAGGAAGGTTTATATGTATAATACATGCATAATATAGTAGAGAAACACTGATAATTTTAGAGGTTTCTAATGTAATGTCGTAAATAAACACATTTTTTGCGCTTACATTGTAAGCGCTGGCTGACCCGTCGAGATAGATCAAAATAATATACTACATTATTGTACACCTTAAAAAGGTCTACAAAAAAGTCCGCGATGGTATATGGGGATAACCCACAATAACCATTTTTATCCTATACTTTTTACGAGAAATAATGACTAAAATTATCAGTGTTTCTCCATTGCACCCGTGCGAAGCCGGGGCGGGTCTCTAGTATAAGATAAATATGTAGAACGCACTAGTAACAGGTGCAGTCATTTAGTATGTCGTTGTTGTTATAACTATTATGCCATGATGATGATGGTTTTTGTAAAGAGAAGGAAATATTGTACCTACCTGCCGGTCGACTCTGTAAAAATCTCACCGTGAAATCATAAGTGAAGTGAGACTTACCTAATAGTGTTAATCCCTAGCGAATGACAGCTCACTCCACGCTCACTTCACCCAAGCTTTCACGGTGAGATGGTTACAGAATCGCACAGCTGATGTCTGTCCCAAACGTACCTATGTGATGAAAGTGTAAACAAACCCTGTTGCTGATTAGGTTCAATTCTTACGCAATCACACTACTCTCACTAATATTATAGAGGCGAGTTTGTGTGTGTGTGTTTGTATGTTTTTTACTTCTTCACGCTCAAACGGCTGGACCAATTTTGATGAAATTTGACACACAGATAGTTTATAACCAGGATTAACACATAGAATACTTTTTATCCCGATATTCTTACGGGATAGAGACTTAAGCGGGTGAAACCGCGGCGCGCAGCTAGTCACTCCATAAAGGGAATTTTTAACACATTCATCTGTAAGCACGTAGAAGGTTGCGACATTTACATCTCACTCTATCCGACAATTGTTGTTTATTAAATAGTAATTGAAAAATCATCGACGAAAATTTGAGGTTACAAGATTAACCTGAGCCGTGCGATTCTGTAACCATCTCACCGTGAAAGCTTGGGTGAAGTGAGCGTGGAGTGAGCTGTCATTCGCTAGGGATTAACACTATTAAGTGCTCACTTCACTTATGATTTCACAGTGAGATTTTTACAGAATCGACCGGCAGTTGTCAAATGAAAAACATCTTTAAGGTGATTGTTGAACCCGCAATTCTAAGTTTAAGTATTCAAACAATGAAATTAAAGCTCTCAATTTGTAAGTGATTCTACATGTGTAGTACTGTGTTAGTGTGTGGCCAACGACGCGGAAGACATCGTGAAGTACCTACGTGCACCAAAAATTGAAGTACGCGCCGAGAGTGCAGCTGCTGGAGTCGCATCACAACGTAAACTTTAAGGTTTTTGTGTTGCGCATACCAACCTGCTACCTGCATCAGGTGATGGAAGAAAGCTTTTGGCCACGCCACAGGATGTGGTATTCCGCCGCAGAAAATGTATGTACTTACCTACAGACGCCAGCACATCAAGCTACCCGAAACTGTCAAATTTTCCCAATCGCAATAAAGTTGAAAATCTATTAAAGAAATTTGACAGATTGTAGTAGCTTGATGTGCTGGCGTCTGTACATTTTCTGTTCGATTTGCTTATATTTTAACCAAAACTTTTGGCACAGACAGACAGGTAGGTTAGCTATACTAACTTTTCTACGATCAGCAGGGTAATTGCGTAACACGCTATCAGTAGCAATGGGTTTCATTTTGACAGTTCAACAACATTCATTGCGTTATTTACGTTGCCGAGCAGACACTTTTGTCGAACATATGGAGCAATGGATTAGCAATATGCTTCAAAATGATTCAAATTGAGAGTAATAGTGTGTACTAACGCAATTAGGGTGCTGGAGGACCCATCTAAGACATTCATCTTGGCGTGATAAGCAATTCCGAAACACAACCATCCGACAGGCTATCGTATCAAAAATGACATATTTCGATAAACGGATTTGCCTTGCCCCCGACAGCAAACAGCTGTCGGAAGAATAGCGGTCGTCTATTTGATATACACTGACAAAGTTTTAGGGTTTTGGACTTGTAAACAGCGTCTAGAGCACACCGATTGATTTTCGATACTGTACGGAAGCGTATCGAGTGCTTGTGAAGAGCTAGGCTGTTTATTTATTTATTTTATTATTTATGTAGGTAAAAAAACATATGGATATGACATAATTATAATTTGAGTACAAATGTACTGCTTATTTCTTAACACTTTGAACGTCGTGGTGCGTCACCGGTGGGAGCGACAGCAATTATTTTGTTAATTCTTTGGATAGTAATAATAAATAATTATTTATAGGAGGGTTTTTGACTATTTTGAACCGTATGAGCCAGTAAAATACAGGATGAAATTGAAAACATGCGACAAATCGAAATGGGAGTTTGTACTCATCATTATGAACAACTTTTACCATGGGACCAAACCTTATATTGCGAAAAAAAAAAATCAGCTTTTCCCTACATTTTGACGAGTTATGCGAACATAAATTTAGGGAACAGGAGATTTTTTTTTCGCGATTTCAGGTTTTATCTCATAGTAAAAGTTGTTCACAATGATGAGTACAATCTCTTATTTCGATTTGTCGCATGTTTTCTATGTCAACCTGTATAATGTGTAAAAATTGTCGAAATCGCGAATCGACGTCAGCCCTGGATATGGAAAGTATAGTGGTGATCACCGGTGACCACCACTGCGTTCTATGTGTTAAGAAATTAATTCCAGCAGACCTGCGAAAGTCTGTTCGGTTTGAACTGAGCCGACTACACACCACAAAGCATATAAGACATAAAATAAGTCCATAAAAGGTTGCTTATTTATCTATTGACATATCAATAAACAAGGAACCCTCATTTATACAAAGTTATTTTGTGCGAGAATTACAAACGACGTCAAATAACTTGACAATTCAAACTCAAACCACATACCATTCACACACGTACGTAAACTCACGCCTTCTTCCCATGGGCGTAGGCAGAAACAACAGAAGGCCACCTGCAACGATCCTTACCTACTTACATACTTCTTTTGTTTTGTTTATGTTTCACATTTTTAGTCATAAAACCCACGCCTGTTGCGATTACGCATCTGGCCTTTCTGAAGAACATCACCAATACCAAACATTACCAACTCGAAGCATTTATTTCCCTTTATTCGAAGTAGTCCCATGTAGCGAGTTCCACATGGAACTATTGCAACTTATAAAATGAATATTATGCTTTTATTCCCGGTCGTCCCCACTGGGTACGAGTGGGGAAAAAAAAAAGTTTAGTTCCTTCCCAGTGGTGACGATTGGAACTTTTTATTTCCCACTCGTTCCGCTATAGACCGAAAATCAAAATGCAGTAATCGTAAATCGTCAAAATGCAGTAAAAGTAGGTAAACAAAAATCATGCAGTATTTGCCGATTTCCGTTAATATCTGTATCAAGATGACGGCAAAAATTGTGATCATTTATTTATTTATTTAACCCTACAGTGCATGATTTTTCTTATCGGCTTAAAAAAAATACATTAGCCTGCAAATATGATGCCATTTCTCGAAAAAATATTTAGAAAAATCATAACTCAATAGAAACGTATGTTTTTGTGAATGGCACATCATGCATTATAATGTTAATATGTGTTACGTAGTATCAATGAAATTACAAGATGACACGTAAAATGACAAATATGAACATGAACTTACCTGTACTAATTATTTCGACCCTGAAAATTCTATCATTTTAATTTTATCATATTTTGCGATTATTATACGCCGCTTGTTAATCGTATACAAATTACCTACCGATTTGAAGAAAACATAAATAAATGTTTATCTACAGATCTATCCAAAATATATGGTACTAAATTCGAAACTCAAATACATAATAGTTAATCTTGTCAACACTAGATCACGCTACTTGGATCGATTTTTAAAATATAAGACATTTTTCGGTATATGTGCCATATGTGGGACAATATGCGCTGTAGGGTTAAACTTCTCGCACAAAAAGGTACAAAGGCGGACTTAATGCCTTAGGCATTCTCTACCAGTCAACCAAGGGTGGTGAAGAGATCATTTCACCTGATGCTAGGGATTGACACTATTGACAGCTTACTTCACCAACATTTTCACGGTGAGACGTTTACAAATTAGACCAGCTATTCGGGGAGGAAGGTCTTTGATCATTGATTTTATGAATAAAACAACGAAATAGTTTTAAAAACATTATTATTAAGTAAAAATGTAACATTTTACAAAAATATATTTACATGTATACATATACTAGGTACAGTCAGCGGCATGTTATTTAGACATACAGACAAAGAATTTTCAATTCAATTATAATATTGTCTTAAATATAAGCTTAATATTTTGTGCATGAAATGTCTTTTAAATAATATGACATTGGGGCCATAGTAATGTTTTTTTTTGTCTTAAATGACTTAGAAAATAACAAAGTCGAATAATGACAGGGTTGAAAAAGTCATGATTTTTTAAAGTTGACCTCGGTTAGTACAGACGGCAGCACATCAAGCTACTACAATCTGTCAATTTTTTTTAATAGATTTCCAACTTTATCGCTAAAACATAAGGTTCAAAGTCGATTGGGAAAATTTGACAGTTTCGCGTAGCTTGATGTGCTGGCGTCTGTACATTCGCCAATTGGTTAGAAAAATATTGTATAACATGTTTTGAAATTGTTTTTCTTAAAAAAAGATCCTGAGGAAATGAGATCCTCCTTTTTTTTTCAAGTCGATTAAAAATCATGCGATATAATTATTTACTTAATCAAAAAACAAAGCTTCTTTTTTGTAGTTTGGCCATTATTATATTGTTCATATTTTTCTAAAAGGAAACTTGCTTATTGCAGTTTTATTTTACGTATGTACTTATGAGCACACGATAGACGCGAACACTTACGACTGGAGCCGATTATACACGATTCTGCGTCACCGACCCCAGCGTAACGGTTCACATTCGTTCACTCTTCAGATACAGCGTAAAGTGCGCCTAAACACGTTTTCACTTCAAAAAAATGATTTGCTTGAAATGATGAAACCTTGGAAAAGTCACAAATATGACATTAATTAAGTAAATTGTGACGTAATAACAAGAAAAGTGATAGTAATATTATGACGCTGATTGCATATCCTATCGCCTAAAAACATTTTTAAAAAATCTTATGTTTTACATTTATTTAAAATATTTAAAAAAAAAAATCATTACATTTACATCGTTTTCGTGTGAAATAGAACAAATGCAGGGTTAAAACTAAATAAAAATCAATATTTTCTATACAAAATGAGTTAGCTCAAACTAATTTCGACGCCTAAAGAATAGACAAAGAAATAATACTTCTTTTAGCTTCGAGGCGTATCATACGTCTTGTAGTGCTTCCATACGAATTATTATTTCTTTTTCTATGGCTAAAATTAAAATATCTAGGCTTGTTCAGGCCAAAATCGGATATTATAGGGTATTAAAAAAAATAAAAGCGTATGTATGAAAACGTAATAAAATAAATTAAGACAGTTAGAAGAGATAATGAGTTTCTCAAGTATAGTTTTAGATTTTTTGTTTAAAAATACAAAATAGTAATTAAATAAAAGATTATGCAAGTACCCTTTTCACGTAATCACACAACTGGTCTTACCACCGAATTTTCAAACTAAAACTTTAAGGCGTTCTTAAAAGTCTTTCTGTCGCTACAAAACATCTTAAAGTGAAACAGACAATATGAGAATAAGAGTAGAATTAAAATGGAATTGCGTTTGAGGATTCGGCCGTAAACCATGTATACAATGGTCCATGATGGATGAATGATTCATGGAATTTTTAGACAAAAAAAAATAAATAAATTAAATAAGGTCAAAAAAATACAGGGTCCATTTAACCCTTAAATGCATGATTTATTTTATCGTATTGCAAAAAATGCTATTGTATAGGTATTTGTCTATAGAATTTAGATAATAAATATATAATAATTATACAATAATATTAATATTCATAGAGTATATATATTGTTTTGACAAAAAGAGGTGCGTTCAGAAACTCACAGCTATCACAATCTTAAAAAAATTATATGACGTAGTTTGTTGCCAAATGGCAACATTATGCATTTAAGGGTTAAGTTACCGAGTGAAACCCCGCAGACATGATTAGTCGATATCTAAAAATGATAAAACAAAAAAGAGCTCAATTTGTTGAGTTTTGGGGTCACTGTGTAGTCAGACAGCTGTGCTGCTGGGGAGTTTGTTGCGCCACTTCTTCTCCCCAGCGAAAGCACTAGGAAGTGTTGAAGGGCGGGCGTTTTGGGGGACTGTCTTTTGTAATTTTGACGTTCGAAAAGTGCTGATTCTCAGCCTAGTTTTAAACGTTCATTCCCATTAGTTCGATTCATTAGTTCGATCGTCGAACTAGTGAGAATTTTTTTTCTCATCTGTTCGACCGTCGAACTAGTGAGAACTTTTTTCTCATTTGTTCGACCGTCGAATTAATTAGATTTAAAAATAGTTCTACTACATTTAAATGTTTTACTAATTTCGTAATAAAATAAAAAACGCTTGGTTCGTTAAAAAATATATATTCGTGTACTTATATTTGTACATCTATAGCATATCTTTGATCAAATAAACAGTTGAAAAACTTATAAATTATAAGCTGGCTTCCTCACCTATCAAAAAATAATGTAATAATGAAATATTAAACGTAATCTAATATTTTTCTGTCTTGCTTATCCCAACAAGCTTAACCAGAAAGAACAAAAATTAGTTTATATGTATAATAAATAATCAAAAATCAAATTAATTAAGTAATTAGAGCTCTGTTATAGATTCTTGGAGCTGGTTCTCTTCCCAATGCTGCTTCATTGCAAGCATTATTTAAAATCAAATTAACTGAATTTCGTGTTTCATCTGGATTACATTGACCGCAGTGAGGTTTTATTTGTAAAGTTTCAGTGAGGTCCTTAAACAAAATAATTGTATTAGTTTAATAGTTTATGTCTACACGTTATAATTTATATTATACGTATAAAACACTCAAGACTTACCATATTCAATGTTACGGATCCAGTACATTTTAAACTTTTATAATTTATACACCGCCATATGCTTTGACCATTTTTATATTTACGCATTGAGTAATATTGATGTCCTTCAAATTGCAGAATTCTTCCTCGACCTCTTTTAATAATTATTAATTCTTTAGACGTCATTGCAAAAAAATAAACAGTAAACTAAACAGGCACCACCAAATAAAACGTTGCAACTGCAGCGCATAACCAGTATAACACATCCGTCATTTTGCATAGTTAAACAGGCTCAAACAGCATCTACCCTCAAAAGGAAAATAATAACTATAACCATACTCCTTCTGACGGGGTGTTTAGCTAAATGTTTATAATGCACATACCTACCTAGGTGCTGTAGGTATAGATGCATTTAAGGAAATGTACAGTGGACGACTTCCGGGTGATATGACGATGATTTGTGTAATCTGTATGTATTGTTTATTTACTATTACTATTATTTACTTTGTTAGGAAGCCAGCTTATAATTTATAAGTTTTTCAACTGTTTATTTGATCAAAGATATGCTATAGATGTACAAATATAAGTACACGAATATATATTTTTTAACGAATCAAGCGTTTTTTATTTTATTACGAAATTAGTAAAACATTTAAATGTAGTAGAACTATTTTTAAATCTAATTAATTCGACGGTCGAACAAATGAGAAAAAAGTTCTCACTAGTTCGACGGTCGAACAGATGAGAAAAAAAATTCTCACTAGTTCGACGATCGAACTAATGAATCGAACTAATGGGAATGAACGGTTTTAAAAGGCTTTTGATTTTGAGTCACTTCAAATATCAGTTCAAACAATCTGTTTTTTTTTTTTGGTGTGTAAACTTCACACGCGATGGGTAAATATGATGAAACAAAAGAAAAACAGATTTTCTCAACTCATGCTTCAAGTGACAACACTCCCAGCGGTCGTTGCCCACAAAAAAAAATCAAATATTTATTATAGTGTTTAGATATCGACTATACCCATCACGTTTGCAGACTTTCGCTAATTAATTTAATTTAACCCTGTATTATTCCGTATGAGGGGCCCGTGTCTAAATAATAACAGACGCACAGGTCGATCGATCAGGTTAAGCTACGCTTGCCGCGGTTGGTCTGTGGATGGGTGACCATCTTCACATACCGAGACCTCTCCGTGCCTCGGAAAGCACGTTAAGCCGTTGGTCCCGGCTGTCATTCGTGGATCTTTGACAGTCGTTACGGGTAGTCCGAAAGCCCGAAAGTCTGACAACCAGTCTTACCAAGGGGTATCGTCTTACCCAGTAACTGGGTTGTGGAGGTCAGATAGGCAGTCGCTCCATGTAAAATACTGGTATTCAGCTGCATCCGGTTAGACTGGAAGCCGACCCTAACATAGTTGGGAAAAGGCTAGGCAGATGATGATGATATTCCGTATGACATGGCAGATTGTAAAAGTTATTTTTTGTTGATGTGTCGTATACATATCACTACCAAAACATGGACCATTTTCGTATAGTATAGTAAACTATTACAAATTAATAGGACTTACAATAATAAAATTCCAGCAGCGCTTAGTCAGGCCGTAATTATTTGAATAAAAGATAAAATTTTAAGAAAAAAAAAGAGCTACATTGTTATCTTTATACCTTCTGAAAAACTGCGGTGGTGGTTCGTCAAATTGTTTTTTTTTTTTTACCATGTAAATAAAAACGGGCAAAGGGGTATCGTGTTACCCAATAACTGGGTTGTGGAGGTCAGATAAACAGACGCTCCATGTAAAAGGTTGGTATTCAGCTGCATCATGTTAGACTGACACAGCTTGCAGAGTAAGCAAACTGAAGTGGCAGTGGGCTGGCCATGTCTGTCGAAGGGCCGATGGCCGGTGGAGCAGACGAGTCCTGGAGTGGAGACCGCGTATCGGCAAGCGTAGTGTGGGACGCCCCCCAGCTAGATGGACGGACGACCTAAAGAAGGTGGCTGGGGTAGACTGGATGCGGAAGGCGGAGGACAGGGTGTTGTGGCGCAGTCTGGGAGAGGCCTATGTCCAGCAGTGGACTGCGATAGGCTGAGTTGATTGTTGATTGAGGTTAGACTGGAAGCCGATCCTAACATAAAATGGATGAATGAATATCATACAAAAAGAGGCTTGCGATTCTTTGAGTAGACCTCTGTCCGCCTTTAGGCCGAATCGATGGTGACATAAAGGGGGGGGGGGGGGTTTGTGCATGGAAGCAACAGAATCAGCATTTAAGGTTCCCACTGCTAGGACTTTGGTCTCCTCTCATTGGGACACAGTGCGGGTTGGAGAATGTCACATGTCTTAGAATTTTTAGTTTTAGGACATGCCGGTTTCATGGAAGGTAGATTTCCGAATGTAGCTCTTATTCTTTAGGCGTTAAGGCCTAAGGCCAATATGGACTTGTAGGCTTTTAAGCTAATAAGGCCGTCGACACCAAATTATTTAGCATCTACTTACAAAATACTCATTATTACCGTATTAGCAATATATACAGACATAATAGTGGACAAATATATGTATATTTAAAGTTTTATTCACTTGGTACATAGATCAAGTTTGTATTTTACGGAGGGGTAGGCAGAATTATAGTATACTCGACCTCGTAACTGCATTATCACCCTAAAGTTGAATGTTACTTGTACGCCAAGGTTTTTTTGTCTATCTATACTTAGCGTATCGATGGCAAATAGTTCAAACATTTTTGGCCCAAAATTTACTGACGCAGTCATAAGGCAAAAGCGTCAGCGTTTCATATTTTCTTACGTTTCTTGCGATTTGTAGATTAGTGTCCGGTTGTATGATGATCAAAATATTCGCGGCCGTAACAAATATTTAATTACGAAAATTTAAATAATAAATATCACCAATACATCTCTCTTAGTTCGTATTAACTTTTTGTATGAATATTTCATGAAAGCATGACAGTTGAGGCCAATTTTAACGTAAGCAAAAGAACTATTGCTGATTCTAATAGTACATATATTTGTTACAGCTGTGTATACTATTTGAAATTGAACTGACCTGCTTTCAAAATACGTGGGTAAATGTGATTTTCGCGGGTTACCATATCGCATCCCCCATAAGATCGTCAAGTGCACAGATATGCGTCATAGGACGGATGGTGGGTGGTTTTGTCTATGCGACAATTAGATAGTTTCAATCATAGTGAAGTTTCCGTTTACTGCGATTTTTTGTCAAAAGTGATAAGGCAATTATGAGGTTGACTTATGCCTACACCCAGAGTTCTCCAGATGTGGGGCCATTCAAGTATTACGTAAGCAGATTTTTTTTGCAATTATTAACCCCCCCCCCCCCCCCGTCAGCAAAAGTAAAAAGTAAGCAAAGCTATTTACCCCCCCCCCCCCCCATGCTTACGTAAACATGAGTAGGTACATGCATTTTTCAATGTGTTCTGATTTTTTTTTTTATTCATGGGCCTGTTACTCTTATAACTATTTATTTATATAATTATTTCCGGGAATCTCTGAAAATGCGTTTCGTTTTCAAGCATAGACAAGTAGGGTTGCCATAATAATATGTTTTCAAACTAAAATTGACTAAATTTTGTAGAAAATCCGAAAAAATGAAGAAATAAATACTGCTGACGTAATCACCTTCCGGTCCCCCCATCCACTATGTCACCAAATACAACGTCTAACGTTAAATGCGCAAAACCTGAATATAGTTTGATCTGAATAACGAGCAGAATCAATTGAACCACTTTTTAATATAGGTCACATTTTTCAAAAAATCTTTATTAAAAACGTTGCCGTGTCTATTTATTAATAGGTCAAGCAACCCAATCTCAACGCGGCGCAGCGGCCCGGTGACGACTCCTCCCTCGGTAAAGCGTCGTCGCAGACGCAAGAAACGATCAGAATGGCCAGTAAAACTAAAACAGCACATAAATCCTTTACAATTTTTTTAACGACTTATTTTCTCTCTGAAATAGGTCAATTGAATTAAAAATCAGTTGGGGTGTCTGAGGTTTTGCGCATTTAACCTTACACGTTGTATAAGAGAAGCAAAGACCCCCCGCCCCCTGTAGAGCTTACGTAAGACTTGAATGACCCAATGTAGTGTAATGTATATAATGTGGTAATGTTTAAGTCCCAAGTACAGATAGTGCTATCCACGAAGACGCGCCCCACTCTTCTTTTTAATGCTAACAGTACAAGTGTGCAACATTTTCCTACTATTTTAGTTTTGTCGACACACAGTAATTACTTATTAGTGGGTAATTAGTGAGTATCGCCAAAACTAAAACACGTGCGGAATTAACTAGCGATAACCATTAACGATTAGGAAGAGAGTGGGTCGCGTCTTCGTGGATGGCACTACCTGTAATAGGGGGCGTGCCAAGTGCCATCAACGAGGCCCAAATCCATTGTCAAGGATGCTACTGAGAAATTCCTCAAGCGTTACCATGTTAACAAAGCCTTAACAAAAAGTCTTTTTAGATATTTAATTAAAACGCAAGTTTCTTACGTCTTTTCGTTTACATTATTTTTATTATTTTATACTTATTAACTAGTATTATCGAATTTATATTGCACTTCTACGTTATCACCAAATTAGTAAAAATGTGGTGATATTAATAATCAATTTAAGAAGCAGTGGCGCCGATTGCTTTGTTCACAAACTAAACTAAATTTAAGTTCAGTGCTTCTTTTTCTTCTATTTCATTAAGAAAAGGACAGAAGATAAAAATATTAGTTCAGTCCTGTCAAATTAGTCAACGCTTGACGTAAATTGACGTATTTTTAGAAGGCAATTTGTAATCACGTCTAAACTTGTCTATGGAGTATCATAATTGAACAGGACTAAACTAATATTTATCTTCTGTCCTTTTCTGAATGAAATAGAAAGAAAAAGATGCACTGAACTTAAATTTAGTTTAAAATTGTGAACAAGCAAAACGGTACAATAGTGTTTTTTTATAAGTTAGTGCTTCGACTGAGAGAGTATGACTTCGAGCCCTGCTTATTGCACTCTATATAATTACTTTAGCTTTCATATTACTAACTAGACAATGTATAATATGCCAGAGACCGTAATTATATTTTTTTTTTAAATGGTGTAACAATAATTATTAATATTACTTATGCAATATAAATTCAATTTAAGCACTCGACAAGTTCACAGCATTCTGTAATTCAAAATTAACAATTACATATATATTTTTTAACGTTTGAGGCATTTTATGAGAGATTAATCAAAAAAAAATATTGTCTTATTTTTTTTATACAGTCATTATTATCCGACGACGGTACAGCCCAAAAAGGAGGGTAATGTTTTTCTAAAAAAAAAAAACCTGAAATAACACTGCCTAGTTCTGGAATCAAAAAACCTCTCATGAAACCTCTTATTAGATCAAAAATTAACTAAAATAATTTCAATTGAAATAAATACGTTCAAAATTTCGCACTGTGCTGTGAATATGTCAAGTGTAATGTCATATTAAGTTCCTAATATCACTTGGTGTGAGTTTCATCACGCGTTGCCCAGCAATTCACTGTAAAAGAAGATTATTTCGTCAAATTTTATTTCAACGTTCCTGGAAGGTCGTGGCGATGGAACGCACCGTTGCGTGTTCCATTTACCTCAACGAATTATAGGCAAAATTCATTTATAGTGCGTGCAAGTAAAAACTTTAATAACATGTGTAAACAGCATGATTTTGATGATTTCTTAACAAGTGTGTCCTCGGTCAGAAAGTGCCTCAGGCTTAGCTTTTTTAACCTCTGGTATGTCGGAGCGTAGACCTACGCGCCAAATTTTGTATCCGTAAAATGTCGGAACGTATATCTACGACCAATTCATTCGACCTAGATCAGCAGGTCGCAACATATAATTTAAATTTATAGTTACTTAAATATACTGTAAGTACCTCTAATTAATATACTTTAGTTGCACATCCATTTTACTAGACACTAAGTAAATCATTGTATAAGACTATACTATATATTAACTTTCTGTAGCTATTTAAACACACCTCTTTTGTAAAAGTATATGAATAAAAATTATTATATTATTATTATGTTATTATTATTATTAATTTCTGTCAACCAAAAATTGTTTTTATTTCATACTATAAATCGTTCAAATTGCTTTTTATCAGTTTCACGGTTGAATGCCAACATTACAAAAAACAATTAAAAATCCCAATGGATTTTTAATGTTTCGCATGGATCCACGTTCCCGGCATACGAAGGGTTAATTAAGATTTTGTATGTTCGGGTTTTTATTGTTGTATTGATACGAAATGTGAATTTATTTTAACCTTGCATGTTATACTGTTGTTTTCTCTTTCTTTTTTTGGTACAGTAATATTTGGTATAGGGGGGCCTATAGCGCGGTAGATTGGTTCCGCGTTATAGAAAACGCGTTATAGGGGTATCCCCATAGAACGCGTTTTACGACCTCGTATAACGCGTTACGTATAAATAATTCATCACATTTAACTTTTCTCGCTGCAAGGGGTTTAAATCGAATATTTAAATTTCAAAATACAGAAATATGAATGTGGGAAATCCCCGCGTTATATGGGGAATGCCTGTGTTATATGGGGGTTTGAAATCGCGTAATATGAAAACGGGTTGTAAGGGTACCGCGTTATAGGGGGGATTACTGTAGTTGTGTTGTGTTGTTCACACTCTTTCTTTCCAATCTGTTTTTCATGAAAATCGATACTAACATCTAAACTATTGATTCCCAAAGCGGTCCAGGTGGACCCCCAGGGGTCCACGGGAGACTCGACGGGGGTCTAACGTTAGATAATCTTCACATTTTTTGTCGAGTTTTGGGAATATGGTAGAAATGTAGCTGCAGATGGTCCACCGGAACCAGCAAATTTTTTAAAGTGGTCTATGAGAAAAAAAGTTTGGGAGCCTTTGCTCTAAACTAACATGACAACACAACATAATAACTCACTTTGTTAGTTCCCGCGTAGTCATTGCGCCTGTTAATCCGGAACGCGATCTCGACCGACTTAATTGTGCTCTTCGTTCAGCTGAAAATAATGGTGAACATATTATACATATATTATTACTATTATACATATATGCTGATTTACGTATAAAAGTTGTAGGAACGACAAAGGGTAAAATCAATTTAATAAAATCTATATCTATACTAATAATAAAGCTGGAGTATATTTGTTTGATCGCGCTAATCTCTGGAATTATCTGTCGGATTTGAAATTTGGAAAAAAAAAATTGGTTGTCTGTAAAGTCGGTTTACGGACGATAATTTTACGTGATAACGTCATGGTGGAAGAGAGATAAATGCGTCACAAGCCGAACGCTTAGGCCGATCGTGACTCTCTATCGCTTGTTCCGCGCCCTGAGTTGCACGCTCGACTCAGGCGGAACGAGTCATGCTTTTTCGTGCGTGCAGCCGGCGTTCATCGATTTATATGACGTTACCACGTCAAAAAAATTTTTGCTTATGATAGACCAGTTCTTGGGGAAGGTTATAAGCAATTTACATCACGCTAGGACTCTTAGGAGTCGAGAAAAAGAAAGCTAAGCAAAAAGTGAAAACGAAGTATAGCGGGGGCAGGCGATGCGATGTGGGACCAAGAAGTTTCACGCGAAAGAGTCGCGGTCAGAAGCTATCGTGCATATAAGGGGCTGTTCATTTATTACGAAATACAATTGGGGGGGGAGGGGGCTCCGAACAAGTCTTATTTCTTCTTACCTGGGGTTGGGGGGGTCTAGATTATTCTAGATACTAATCTTACGTAAGATTCAAAGGGGGGAGGGGTTCATTCAAGTCTTATTTTTTCTTACGTATGGGGGGGGAGCGGGGTCAGAAATTAGTTGAAATTGTCTTACGTAATAAATGAACATCCCCTAACGATGTAACTAAATATGTAACTAAATTACAGTAAATGCGACAGTGAAAGCTCTAATAAACATTACTAAACAAAACTTATCGGCTACATTTTAAATACGCTAGCAGAAAATGAGGTAAGTGTTAGGCCGCACGACAGTGGTAGCAAAATCAGTATAAGCTAGACCCTATTAAATATAACTGACAATGGCGAGGAAATTAATATTGATAAAAAAAAAATCAGGTGCTATTTGAAAAAGCAGAAAATATATGAAAGAATCTTGTAAAAATATTGTCGAATTGTCAGATCCTCTGTCAGATTGTCTGTGTCCGTTTTATTAAATAGGTCCCTGCCCTGGTTTCGCATTATAATGAAATTCTACTGCGCTCAAGGTAAAAATGTTACTGTGCTACAGACGTGCAGTCTACTGCACGTGTATACATCCTGTGAATATTTATACAGGGTGAATTATTCAGATTCAAAGCGGGAAAGTGTATTTAGTGTACCTAAAAAACTGCAGGAATAGAAAAAAAAACGACTCTTAAAATGATAATAGGCTCCGATAGTGCTTCTAAAAAGTGTAAGCAAAGGATAAAATCCACGATCTCTCATCATTACTGCTGGGTGCACTGTTAAACGTGGCATACCTTGCAATCGGTGCAGTATTGCATGTACTAGTCCTTCACCATCGCTTACGTCCTCTGTGGCAGCGGTGTGTCAACATATTTGTGGTTTAAAAATAGTACGGGTGGTTACCCTAAGGCAGCGAGTGTTTACCCTAACAAAGCGGGGTAGTTACCCTAAGCTCTTGTGTTCTGGTGGATAGTGGGTGGTGACACTAGTGGTTATGTGTCAAGTGAATACAGATAGTGATGTACCTTATAATATTTGCTTTATAATGAGACCTCGTAATCGGTGCAGTATTGCATGTACTAATTCTCCACCATCGCTTACTTCTTCTGTGATAGCGTATGTCAACATATTTGTGGTTTAAAAATAGTACGTTTGGTTACCCTAAGAACGTTGTTTGCTGGAGAATTGTGGGTGGTGACCCTCGTGATATTGTGTCGAGCAAATGATGACTCTAGTGTTGGTGTTATAGAAAATGCAGTGAGTGGTGCTCAAGTTTTAGTTACAAATGTTTTATGTTAAGATGTATAATGGGTAGACATCCTTTTGGTGTGAAGGAAATATAGTAACGGTTATTTTTACGTCCACTTGACGCGAAAAAAGCGTTGTTTCAAATTAAAATACAAAATTATGGCCTTGACTTCCGTCAAATAATTACGATTACGTACTCTTTATTATTTGACGAACGTATGTTACGTTAATCAACCGTTTCAACAACCGGCCCGAAGTGATGATGTCCCAAATGTGTTGATAGATATTACATCGAATGACTTTATAGTACGTTTTGAATTGAACACAAATATAGTGTGAAATTACCCTACAATAGTGCGGGTGTTTACCCTAACATTTGAAATATTCTTGAGTACCCTAATGTTTTAATTTTAAGTCAAAGTTAATAGCGTAAAAAACAAAATCTCCTGCTTACGAAACATGTAGGCATGAATTCAAAATCAATATATGTGTTTTTATAATGAAACGATTGCGTGGTAATCATATTAAAGAGAGACAAAACATATTATGTAACAAATGAACTACACAAAAACAGAGATGAAGTGAGAGATGTGAGTATAACTTAAAAAAAAGAAATGAAATAATCTTACCTCCGGCTACCCTTGGATTCGCTTTCTTTCTAGGTCGCTCTCGACTGAACGCAGACCCACTTTGTAGTGCCTCCATCAAACTGAAAATAAAAATTACAGTTAATAGGTATATCATAACATGACGCTTGCATCCGGACGCAGGGACAGGCAGAGGGGAGGGGCCCGTGGCTAAATAATAACAGCCGCACAGGTCGATCGATCAGGTTAAGCTACGCTTTCCGCGGTTGGTCTGTAGATGGGTGACCACCTTTACATACCGAGACCTCTCCATGCCTCAGAAAGCATCTTAAGCCGTTGTTCCCGGCTGTCATTCGTGTCTGGTCTTTGACATATTATTCGGATCTTTGACAGTCGTCACGGGTAGTCAGAAGCTCGAAAGTCTGACAACCTGTCTTACCAATGGGTATCGTATTACCCAGTAATTGAGTTGTGGAGGTCAGATAGGCATTCGCTCCATGTAAAATACTGGTATTCAGCTGAATCCGGTTAGACTGGAAGCCAACCCCAATATAGTTGGGAAATTTGGCCATTTTGCAAAAAAAAAATGCATGATGACCTGCACCCTAATTGCGTAACACACAATTACTCTAAATTTGAATAATTTTGATGCATTTGCTAATCCATTGCTCCATATATTCGAATAATGTGTCTGATAAACAACGTAAATAACGCAATGAATGTTGTTGAACTGTCAAAATGAAAACCATTGCCACTGATAGTTTTACATAAATACCATGCTGATTTGCTTATGGAGCATACACGTTGCATACCAACTCGCTTCATTGATTTGAGCCATTGTGACTTCTTGAACGGTTTTTGTGTCTTTATGCCTCACACAGTACGTATCGTCGTAGTTCTTCCCCAGGCGACCTCCTTCGTAAAGACCTCTACTACGATTATAAGTTAACTAACCTGTCCATAACGCCATCTTGTGCTTGATGTATGTCAAGCAGTTGCTTGTACCGGTGCGTTCGGTCTCGACGTTCGCGCTCGGCTGCCGCGCGAGCGGAACGCGCGCGGGCGGCGCGCGCGGCTGCCTCGCGAGCAGCGGCTACTTCTTGGTGGGCGGCCTAGATGAATGAGAGCAAGTAGTTTTAAATAAGGCAAATGGCTACGTATAAATGGCACATATTTCAAAACAAACTATGTAATAACTTATACAGTGCATCTGAGACTTTCGAACAGCCGGTCGATTCCGTAAAAATCTCACCGTGAAATCATAAGTGAAGTGAGCACTTAATAGTGTTAATACCTAGCGAATGACAGCTCACTTTACGCTCACTTCACCCAAGCTTTCACAGTGAGATGGTTACAGAATCGACCGGCTACAGTGCGATTCTGTAACCATCTCACCGTGAAAAACTTAGGTGAAGTGAGCGTGGAGTGAGCTGTCAGTGTCATCCTACCTGATACTAGGCATTGACCAAGAATACATTTACAATCATAATCGAGATTTTAATAATATTTTTTATGCTAATTCTATTGATAATTTTGTATAATTTCAAAGCTAGTATTTTAATTGTCAAAACATTACTCTTTTATGGGGTTTTAAAATAAATATAAATGTTTTCTTTCATATAAATGTGAAAATTTCAACTTGCCAAACTAACACATATTTATAATTAAGGACTATTTTCGAATGCTACTCACTATGAAAGAGTCCTTGAAGGTCTTGATGTCTGAGAAGAACTCTTCGAGCGTATACTTCTGCGCGTCGAACACGAAGTACTCGGCTAGTTCGGTGTATAAAGCTTCCATCTTGCGGAACATAGAGTGGAGGAGGTCGCATTGTTCGCGCGCTTCTGTTGCGAATGACTGTGGTCGAGTTAAGGGTAGAAATTGTTGATTTTGAAACTTAAAATTATTAAAAAAAAAATATTGTGGAGATTTTGGGGTCCAATAGCATCGATTCCCTTGTTCAGAAACTAAACTAAATTTAAGTTCAGTGCATATTTTCATTATGAAAAGGACAGAAGATAAATATTAGTTTAGTCCTGTCAAATTAGTCAGCGCCTGACGTATATTGACGTATTTTTAGTATATACTAGCGATCCGCCCCGGCTTCGCACGGGTGCAATGGAGAAACACTGATAATTTTAGAGCCATTATTTCTCGTAAAAAGTATAGGATAAAAAATGGTTATTGTGGGTTATCCCTAAGAGATAGACATATACCATCGCGGACTTTCTTGTAGATCTTTTTAAGGTGTACAATACTGTAGTACATTATTTTGATCTATCTCGACGGGTTCAGCCAGCGTTTACAATAATGTAAGCGCAAAAAAATGTGTTTATTTACGACATTACATTAGAAACCTCTAAAATTATCAGTGTTTCTCTACTATATTATGCATGTATTATACATATAAACCTTCCTCTTGAATCACTGTATCTATTAAAAAAAAAACCGCATCAAAATCCGTTGCGTAGTTTTAAAGATCTAAGCATATATAGGGACAGACAGACAGGGAAGCGACTTTGTTTTATACTATGTAGTGATGGTGAATCGGGATGAAACTTTTAAATGGATTTTAACGTTGATGTAATATAGTTTGTAGCCAACAATTACACTTAATCGTCAACTATAATATAGTAAACACATTAAGAGACCTTTTGGCAAAAAACGATATTATTTCAATGTTAAAATCCATTTTAAAGTTTCGTCTCGATTCACCCCTGCATTCCTATTCACCCCGTTTTACTGTAGGCAATTTTTTAATCACGTCTAAACTTGTCTATGGAGTATCTTACTTTGACAGGACTAAAGTAAATTTTATCTACTTTCCTTTTGAAATAGAAAGAAAAAAATGCATTGAACTTAAATATAGTTAAGTGTTTGAATAACAGAATCGGCACCAGTGTTACAAACCTTTAAAAATAACTGAGTTATTGTATTGATTGTATTCCGCGAAAGGGATGGCAGAGATGGAAATAATTTTGAGTTTCTTTTCTTGAAGAAACCCGGAACTCGGAATCTCGAGAACTTTTACCAATAACGAAATATTAGCAAAGAAAATGATTCTGCAAACTTAGGCAAATATTTTTTTTGGATGCAGTTTTCACACAAATTATTTCGAATGCTATAATAAATGTAAAGGTCTAAATAATGTATAAATCTACACTAGGATTTTTTTTCTCGGATAGATATAGAACATGCTTTATTATGTACACCATAAAACTTACAGATATAAATATCGACATTACAAGGGACGACACAATGGGCGGTCTTGTCGCTAAAAGCGATCTTTTCAAAACAACTTTTCCCCTCAACCTAAACCTTTTTACCTCGGATGTCTTATTTTGCTGGGTTATCAGCTTGTATTTGTACAGACGCCAGCACATCAAGCTACCCGAAACTGTCAAATTTTCCCAATCAACTTTGAACCTTATGCTTCAGCGATTAAGTTGTAAATCTATTAAAGACATTTGACAGATTGTATTAGCTTGATGTGCTGGCGTCTGTAAAACATTTTTACAACCTCGCGTACGAAATCACGGTCAAATAAATAAATAAAATAAACTTAGTTTAAATAAATAAAATAAAATTAATTTAAATAAATAAAATAAAATTAATTTAAATAAATAAAATAAAGTTGGTTTAAATAAATAAAATTAATTTAGTTCATTTGAAGTAACAAGACTCATATATAAACAAATACATAACAGGATACAGACAGAACAACAAGCAAAGACAAAGACGAATTCACAAGATAACAATATGTCTACTGCAGCATTGTCGGATATAAGGGCAATCCAGTCTGTTGGCGATCACCGAAAAGAAAATAATAGAAAAGCTTATATCAAATATGTCTGTTTAGTCAATACTTTATAAAAGGATACACTCATAGATTCGTGGAACAGATCGTCCGGACACTGCTGCACCCGCGAGTTGTTCAGATCCATCTCCAATGCTTTGATGTCGTTCTCCATCTTCTTAAGAGATTTCTGTAGATTCTCCATTGACACGCGAGCCGCTCTGTGGAGAAGAATGGGGGTTAGAACTTGTTTGTTATCGAAAACCTTACAATTATCGCAACTAATCACTACATAGTATAAAACAAAGTCGCTTCCGTCTGTCTGTCCCTATATATGCTTAGATCTTTAAAACTCCGCAACGGAATTTGATGCGGTTTTTTTTAATAGATAGAGTGATTCAAGAGGAAGTTTTATATGTATAATACATGCATAATATAGTAGAGAAACACTGATAATTTTAGAGGTTTCTAATGTGATGTCGTAAATAAACACTTTTTTTGCGTTTACATTGCAAACGCTGGCTGAATCCTACGAGATAGATCAAAATAATGTACTACAGTATTGTACACTTTAAAAAGGTCTACAAAAAATTCACAATGGTATATATGTATCTCTTAGGGATAACCCACAATAACGATTTTTTATCCTATACTTTTTACGAGAAATAATGGCTCTAAAATTATCAGTGTTTCTCTACTATATTATGCATGTATTATACATATAAACCTTCCTCTTGAATCACTCTTATCTATAAAAAAAAACCGCATAAAAATCCGTAGTGTAGTTTTCAAGATCTAAGCACACAGAGACAGACAGACACCGGGAAGCGACTTTGTTTTATACTGTGTACTGATCAGCATTGCACCCGTGCGAAGCCGGGGCGGGTCGCTAGTTTATTATAAATGCGAAAGTGAATTTCTTTGTTTGATTTAACGCTAAAACGACTAAACGGATTGAGATGAAATTTAGCACATGGGTTAGACCATGGCCTGGGTAGGACATAGGCTAGTTTTCATCCTAGATCGCAGGCTAAGACGCGGGAAACAGCTAGTTTACACTATAAATTGGCCGAGATATGGCAACCAATTTTTGTCGTTTTCTCGGAGAAGTAATGATTCGACTCGATTTCGATTAGAATCGAGGAGAATTTTGATATCTAACTTTATGACATTGAGGGGAACCGAGGAACTTTTAGAACTCGATTAAGAATTTTATTATAAATATGTTAACACTCCTTTTACTTGGCGACATATACAGGGTCAAATGAAATTATCCGGAAAAGAACCGGAGTAACCGACACAGCTTGCAGAGTAAACAAACTGAAGTGGCAGTGGGCTGGCCATGTCTGTCGAAGGGCCGATGGCCGGTGGAGCAGACGAGTCCTGGAGTGGAGACCGCGTATCGGCAAGCGTAGTGTGGGACGCCCCCCAGCTAGATAGACGGACGACCTAAAGAAGGTGGCTGGGGTAGACTGGATGCGGAAGGCGGAGGACAGGGTGTTGTGGCGCAGTCTGGGAGAGGCCTATGTCCAGCAGTGGACTGCGATAGGCTGAGTTGATTGATGGACAGGGTCAAATTAAATTAGTTAGCGAAACTCTGCAGAATCGATGGGTATCGATATAACATCTAAACACGATAAAATAAAAACAAAAAAGTGCCGTGTTGAGATATCGATACACATCACGCTTGTGAATTTTACACAATAAATGCTCATTTTTAAACTGATATTTCACGTGACTGTACTAATTGCAATCGCTGACCCCACAAAAAAGGAATCGTCAAATTATTTCGATTTTTTTTTGTTTTCGTGTTTAGATATCGATGCCTATCACGTCCGCGGAGTTTCGCTAGCTACATTAATTTGACCCTGTATACGGAATGATTTTTTTTTTGTGTCCAAATTTTTACAGGGTATTCTACCCATGAATATGAACAGCTTTCACAATGGGACCAACTCTGAAATCACGAAAACAAAATCAGCTGTTTAATACAAAACTTCAATACCTGCTTGACCAAAATGTATGAAACAGCTGATTTTTTTTTTCGTGATCTCTGAGTTGGTTCCATAGTGAAAGTTGTTCATATTCATAGGTAGAACATCCTGTAAAAATTTGGAGAAGGTAAAAAAAAACATGCTGTATAATAAGAACTGGCAGTGAGTTGAATGCCCCGTTGGGCTTGTGGCCGCGAGCGCGACTGCTGAGCGTAGGGTTCGATTCCCAGGTCGGGCACAAAAGATTTTTTTGAGGAGTTGGAGTCCTGGAGCCTCGCGTCGTATCATTACAATACTGTGGCGTCAGTCCCCTACAGCTCTCAAAAACAGTGGGTCGCTAACCAGCGCATCCCGTTTTGGCCACTCTCTCCTTTTGAAAACATTTATAAAGTTACAAAATTGCCGATCATCATCTGCCTAGCCTTTTCCCAACTATGTTGGGGTCGGCTTCCAGTCTAACCGGATGCAGCTGAAAACCAGTATTTTACATGGAGCGACTGCCTATCTGACCTCCACAACCCAGTTACTGGGTAATACGATACCCCTAGGTAAGACTGGTTGTCAGACTTTCGGGCTTCTGACTACCCGTAACGACTGTCAAAGATCTACGAATGACAGCCGGGACCAACGGCTTAACGTGCTTTCCGAGGCACGGAGGGGTCTCGGTATGTAAAGATGGAGAACCCTCCATACCCGCGGCTAAATAATAACAGCCGCACCGGTCGATCGACCAGGTTAAGCTACGCTTACCGCGGTTGTTCTGCGGATGGGTGACCATCTTTACAAAATTGCCGATCGCCGACGCTAAGAGTAGCGTCTCTATTAAGGCCCATAGGTCTCAATAAAGTAGAGAGAAATCATGGGTTTATAATTTTTTTTAACGCAATGAGGGCAAAATATGTTTTGTTCAAGTAATAATATTATAGTTACCTGTCTATATGAGGCATTTCTTCTGCAAACGTCAGTACTTCGGGGAACTTATTCTCTATAGTTTCTACTAAATAATGTAATAATGTCTGTTTATTTTCTAGATCTTTCGTCGCTGTTAACTGTGGACAACGTAAAATAATAGATTAATGTCATGATACTGTTAGACCGTTGGGAAGAATGTTTTGTGAGTTAATGATGACTTCATAAACTTAAACTCAAAGCATTTATTCCAAATAAACCAATAACAGGCAGTTCGGTGAGTCAGAAAGATGAAGCTAGTTGCCCATTCCAAAGCATAGTAGGTATGGAGAAAAAAGGGCAAGAAACTCCACGGACACTCTTTTAAATCAAAATAATATGATTACAAAGTATTCGTATGTATTTATAGTATTTTTAAGTTATATTATTATGGTATTGTATTTGTAATATTTTAAATGTATTAGTTTATAAGTATTCTTATGTGTTTTAGTTTTGACCATACGCAAATCAAATCAAAAGTCATTTATTCAAACTAGGCTGAGAATCAGCACTTTTCGAACGTCAAAATTACAAAAGACAGTTCCCCAAAACGCCACTTCCTAGTGCTTTCGCTGGGAAGAAGAAGTGGCGCAACAAACTCCCCAGCAGCACAGCTGTCTGTTCACTTAGAAAATACTTGACTGAATACAATACAAGGTATGCAAAGCAATTAACATTACAAGACACAGGACACTAAATTAAATTATTTGCCATATGTCAGCTAGCCATCGGACATAATTTTACTTACAAGAAAGGAGACCCTGCCGATATTGGAAACTACCGACCAATAAGCCTACAACCAAATATATACAAATTATTTGCTTCATGTCTTGAGGATCGTTTAGTAATGTTCATAGAGAAGTTTCAACCGCCAGAGCAAGCAGGTTTTAGGAAAAACTTCTCAACAACTGATCACATCCACACTTTAAATTTGATTATAGAGAAATATGCAGAGCACAATAGACCACTCTACTTGGCTTTTATCGACTACGCCAAAGCCTTCGACTCTATATCACATAAGAGCATGTGGAAAGCTCTACATGAGTGCGAAATACCATCGGAGACTATAGATCTTATAAAAGACATCTACTGCAAAAGCAAAAGCCGTGTAAAATTAGGAGAGACAAGGCCCAGAAATAAACATTTGTAGAGGCGTCAGGCAGGGTGACCCCTTGTCACCTAGAATTTTTATAGCTGTGCTTCAAAGCATAATGAAAACTCTGAACTGGGAAAAGAAAGGAATTCATATCAATGGGAAACGCCTCAGCAACCTTCGATTTGCGGATGACATCATACTCTTCTCTGAAACAGCATCTCAATTACAGGTAATGATTAATGAGCTAAATGGTGTAAGCATCAAGATTGGCCTAGAACTAAATGCTACCAAGACTAAAGTCATGACGAACCACCATATTATACCAATACGGGTCAGTAATAATACATTAGAATACGTTCAAAGCTATGTTTACCTAGGACAACAAATATCCTTCTCTAAGACAAGGCATGAATACGAGGTTAAAAGACGAGTTAGCATTACCTGGAATAAATTCTGGAGCAATAAAGAAACCCTAAAATCTAAACTCCCTATAAAACTCCAGAAACAGGTAATGGACATTACCTGTTTCTGAAATAAGACATGCCTGTCTCTAATTTTTTTCTCTAATTCTTTCTCTAATTTTTTTTTTAATGTTTACAATTGTAAATCATTAAAAAAAAAATTAAATTTGTTTAATATTTTAGAAATCTATATAAAAAGAAAAATAATGATTTTATTAATTTAGAAAACTATTTGTTATGTGATTGTAACTTTATAATCATGTTATGAATTGTATTAATTTTGTTATTTTATGCATGCACATTTATGTAATAGTAATCTTATGATATATTTGTTTTTTTTTAAGTCATTCATTATGGAAATAAAGAGGCTATAATAATAATAATAATAATAATGTCAGCTAGCAACGCCAATATACCAAGAAATACAATAAAAACTATACGTACTCCAGCAAAAAAAAAATAAAGCAAAATTAAATAAAAGCCTCCAGGTATAAAGGGCGTGACCGCTAGCATACTTATGCAATGCTGGGTTCTGTTTACATAGCTGTCACTTGAAGTCACAAATCATAAACTAGGACCATCGAAAGAAACTAAATAAACAAGTACTCACTAATTACCCACTAATAAGTTATTACTGTGTATCTACAAAACTAAAATACTAGCGGAATTTTGCAAATTTGTACTGTAAGCATTAAAAAGAATTGCTAGGGTCGCGGATTGTTCGAAAGAGTTACCGTGGCCCTTGGCACAGGCAACTGAAAGAACACGGGTGGGTTTTAGTCAGTAAAAGTCTGACACACCCTCCCGTTCCGCCCAGAGCGGGAGAAGTCATCTGATAATTTCCCACCCAAAAAAAAAAAAAAGCATTAAAAAGAAGAGTGTGGCGCGTCTTCGTGGATGGCACTATCAGTAAGGAATAACGGATCGAAGTGTTGTTTTTGCCTAGTTTAAATTGACCTGAGAACGAGGCTCCTATAGGATAGACCACGGGAGCGAAGACTCGGATAAAAGCAAGTCATCATCTGCCCAGCATTTTTCCAACTGTGTTGGGGTCAGCTTACAGTCCAACCGGACGCAGATGAATACCTAGTCTTTTACATGGAGCGACTGCCTATCTGACCTCCACAAACCGTTTATTGATACCCCTTGGTAAGACTGATTGCCAGACTTCGGGGCAACCAGTCGCGTATACAATAAAAACCGCTATACTACGTACCTTAGTAAGAAAGCTAATTTCAAATCCATAGGCGCCTGCATTATTTGAGCCCGAATTCATATAGTTTCCTAATAGAAGCAGGAGCTCAAGTATTTTGGCGAATTTGTCACTCGACTTCACTTCCTCACAGGCAGCCGTGCCGGATACTATGTCCTGCGAACAAAAAAAAAAAAACTTAAAATGAAAAAAAAAAAAAAATGCTTCAATGGCCATGGTGGGCCACTGTGTAAGAGTGACATGGTCGCATAGGCCATGATGGGCCACTGTGTAAATGAGATATGGACCACTATGCTGCCGTCCTTACGAAAAGTACAATAACTAGGTTCAAGCTACTTTCGAGAAAAACACGGTCAAAGATTTTATTTTTGCATTTGTTTGTATCTTTCATTACTATATTATCGATTCGTGATAGATACGTAAAACTGTCCAAGAAGAAAATGTAGAACCCGTTTTGCTGATTAAGGATATGTATATAACGCTGAGAGGCCCAAAATCCCAGTTATTGCACTTTTCGTAAGGACGGCAGTATGGGCCAGAAGGGTAAGAGATACAAAGGCCATGATGAGCCACGATGGGCCACTGTATGAACGGTCTAAAGGCCATGCTCGGCCACGATGGGCCACTATGTAAGTGTTATAAAAATGAAACTGCTTAGATTACTCACGGGTTTAACTTCAGATATAATTTCAGCGTAATGCTCCCTGAAGGCTAAACTCCTCAGTCGTGGCACCAACCGCTTGATATCAGCCACGGTGGCCGCGAACTGTTCGGCTTCCGTTAGTTCTTCACTGTTCACTTTGAGATCTGCTAGTTTTTTCAGTTGGTCCGCTGGTGGTAAGTACTGGAACAAGATATTAGGATTTTGAAAAAGTTACATTCGAAAATATGATTGTGTGATCTCAGTCCAGCGTTCATTTTTAGTTTGTCTAAACCTAAAGATCAAGATAAAGATGCATTTATCTGTAATAAATTTGTGTAAGGCTCAACTCACACCAAAAGAGCGTCGAAGCGCCGCGAAGCGGAGTGCAGTTTCAGTGTCATATGAATTTTAACTTTATTTTCATTACTATAATACTTATTATCGCATGAGAAACATTCGCTCGAGCATTCCAGCGACTTCTCGAGCAGTCACGGGAATCCGCGCGCCTTCTCTACCGAGCAGGTCGCTGCGCTTCGCTGCCCTTCGCCGCTCTTTCGGTGTGAGTTGACCCTAACACTTGTGTTATGGCTCTTAGCGATTACTAAATATTTAATGTGTTATGGAATACTGTGAAGCAGTCCTTGGACTCTTACGACAGTAGACAATGAAAGTGACAAAAATCCATGATGTCAGAACTATCATGTCTCAAACCTCACTTTTTAGGTACAGACGCCAACACCTCAAGCTACCCGAAACTGTCAGATTTTCCCAATCAACTTTGAACCTTATGTTTTAGCGATAAAGTTTAAAATCTATTAAAGAAATCTGACAGATTGTAGTAGCTTGATGTGCTGGCGTCTGTACGTACAAAAATAAGTTTAAAAAAAAAAATATATTTATTGTCATAAAACAGATTGTACACCAGAATATGGAATTCTCTGACTCCTGCACTAGTTAAAACTGTGTTGCAGGAGCCAGTGTCCTCCCGTAATAAAAAGAACACACTTAAAGTTTTAACAAGAACACACTTAAAGTAACCGTATGATTGATCACTCAGGGCGAGGCCACAACAGTGCGTTGCGGCGTCGCATCGTAAAAATCTACAACGCCGCACAACACAACGCATCGTGGTTTCCGATGCGCTGACGCAACGTACAAATCTGCAATGCGACGACGCGCTACTTCTTAGTTAGTGTCCACATTGAATGAGGTGCGCACGTTTCAAGATGGCGGATTACGATATCGATTACCTGATATCCTTAGTTCAGGAACGTCCCGTCCTTTGGGACAAAAGTATATCAGACTACAAAGACAATTTTTTTTAGAAACTGAACTGACGGTTAGCGTCTTGTCGTACGATGTCGTATGCGATGAAATTTTTGCGTTGCGTCATCGCATTGTATTGCTGTGCGACGTCGTTTTTGCGATACGACGCCGCAACGCAGTGTTGTGGCCTCGCCCTCAGTCGGGCTTTACAATTTAAAAAAAAAAAACGGTTGAGAACGCATTGTATCGTTTTCGAAACTCGGGCTAATATTACAATTTTTTCGACCATGTTCTATTTTCCGACTAAACCGATTTTTACGACTTTCCCGACTCACCTGTATCAACAGATCCAGTACATTGGCAGTCAGCACGGTAGTGTCACAGCGGAGCACACAGGTCCTGATGTGTTCGTACGACATGTGTTTGAGGGAGCCTCCGAGCAGGATGGACAGGTTCTGCGCCGCCTTACTATCTAGCACCTTCAAGTCTTTCACTTTCTTGAGTGTGTGGACCCTGGAATTTAGTCTTAGTTGTAGGATTGTAAGGGTGCGTTTCCACAGAAGCGGAGCTGCGCGGAGCGGAGCGGAGACGTGTAGGAATCGTCCAATCGCAGACGAGACGAGTGACGCGATGAGGATTTCAACCATTGTGATTAGTAGATTCCTGCACGTCTCTGCTCCGCTTCGCCCAGCTCCGCTTCTGTGGAAACGCACCCTTAGTTTTGAGTGCTGATGGATTTATAAAGATGAAGATTTAATATACAGTAAAGCGTCGATTATCCGAACTAATTGGGACTTGGGTGTTCGGAAAATCGGTATTTTCGGATAATCGAACTACCTATCTATATCGCACCTACGGTGCAACAACGTCAACGTCACTTATGCAATTTGGGAGGGTTGTAAATTATAAAGTTTACATTATTTTATTACAAAATTGTGAGATGTTCGCTTTAACTTTAATATGAAGTTCAAAGTTGTAGTTTATTACCAGTTAATTTCTTTAGTCAAGAAGAGGAAGAAGAACATTATAATAGGATGGCGAATTTTTAAACGCTTCTCCTGAAATGTTACATCATTTGCATAAGTGACGTTATTGCACCGTAGGTGTTATGTATACTGATTCAGCCATACATATTTACGTACAGGTTAATGAAAACTATATTTACATTTACATAACAAATGGACAAGTCGTGACAAGTGACTGCCGCAAGCACTGTAGCGCGGGAGGCGGGAGAGAGGCACGCGGGAGTCGGGCGGCCGTAGTAGTTCGGATAAGCGGTCGTTCCGTTGAGCGACGTTCGGATAATCGACGCTTCACTGTATATTTTTTTTATGGGCCGCCCACGAGCAACTTTCATTCCTTTAACTTTTGCCTGAGCAACTAATTTCTGTCTCACATCAAGTCTACGGGTTTGTATGAAAGTGCTGTCTTTGTCACGTCGCTACATGCGGGCACTTTCATACAAAAACGTAGCCTTGATATGAGAGACAAATTAGTTTCTGAACGATTGATTGATATTGCACGAAATAGTCGTTCAATAGAATTATTTGAACCTAGAGGGTTGTATTAACGTGTCGCGTGCCAATTAGCAGGCACAATAGAAATTTTATTGTTATCTGTACATCAGTACACATGGTGTACAGTCACCAAACGAGATAACTAACCAGGTTCAGGGCCAAGTTAATAATATTAAAAACTAAACTTACTTGGACGTGATGTTTTGAATTGAGACAGTTTATTCCCTTTAGAGTGACATAAGTTTTTAAAACTTGAATGTAACTTACTTATCGACAGAGTCTTCGTTCTTCTTGGCGACCGGTTTACTTGAAAACTTGAGTGCTAAACCACTTAAAATGTCCGGTGATGCCAGCTTGTCTTCTTGAACCTGTCAGAGTAATAATACTTTTAGAGGTATAATAATTATGTAAGTGTATTTATGTATGAAACTACTATTTCTTTCTACACATTCGTGATCAAACGCTTCATTAAAGTACAGTGAAGCGAAAAGTCAAAGCAATTATTTCAACTAGGGACATAACAGGCACTTTTGAATGTCAAACATTACAATAAATAGAATTGATTCTAGACGTCCCTTCCAAAAGGTAGTTTTCGCTTGGAGAAGAATGGAAGAAACGTTTTAAAAGAGTAATGGTGTGCCATTACTCTTTTAAAACGTTTTACACTATTTTGCATACATCAATTATATAATTATATGTCACGATGTACAGACGCCAGCACATCAAACTACCCGAAACTATAAAATTTTCCCAATTAATTTTGAACCTTATACTCTAGCGATAAAGTTGAAAATCTATTAAATATATTTGACAGATTGTAGTAGCTTGATGTCCTGGCATCTGTACCTAGCATACAATTACTACCCTCAACCACAATAGGTAAAAGAATTAAAAAAAACCCGTCAAATGCGAGTTGGACTCGCGCACCGAGGTTTCCGTACAAATTTGTAGGTATATTTAACTACATATTTACGGTTTTCGGATTTTTTCTTTACTTGTGCTACATGACATTGCTTCTTGGCAAATTTCATGATTCTAGGTCAACGGGAAGTACCCTATAGGTTTTGATTCCCTTGCGAGTGTCAAAATGTGTGACATTAACGGAACATAAACGCCCGTATCTTTTGATTGCGGTGACTTAGAAGTTGTTTTTTTTTTATTTATTTAATCTTTTCGCACACAAGAAGGTACAAAGGCTTCAAGGGATTGCAGCCCTGAGTATTTGATATTCATTTCAACTTGATAACTCCACGCGTTCCTGAGAAAAAGGCTCTTGACAGACGGACAACGAAGTGATCTTATAAGGGTTCCGTTTTTCCTTTTGCGGTGCGGAACCCTAAAAATGAAACCATGACAGATAAATTAATTATGTGATAGATACACGGTGCTCACATATTTACAAACATTGTCAAAGTAGATAATTTCATTTGAGAAAAAAAAAAAAAAAAACACATCAGGAGTAACCCTTGAACTATGACCACCGTCCTTAACGCCGCCGAAGGAAATTAGTTATTGGAACGATACAGGGTGCGCACATATTCACATACAAATATTGTAGCTGTACCCAGACGATTTTCCTAAAATATTAACAAACTAGCATCCGCCCGCAACTTCGTTTCCGTAGAATTCGTAATTCCCGCCGTTTAAATCCTATTACCCGTTTTCCCGTAGGAATGAAGCATTTTCCCGCGGTAAAAAGTAGCCTATGTTCATCAGGGATAATGTCGGCTTCTAATGGTAAAACAATTTTTCAAATCGGTCCAGTACTTTCGGAGCCTATTCAATAAAAACAAACAATGAAATCTTTCCTCTTTATAATATTAGTGTAGATAATAAAGCAATGTATGAGTAAGTGTGCATACACACGAAGCAAAAAGTGATATTGACTTACGTGAACCCAGAAGGCCTTTTCGGACATTTTCTGTGGTATTATAGTCTTCCAGTTAGCTCGTTTCAGTGGTCCTTCTAGCTCCCACTTCTTTTTAGGTTTCAGGCCGTGGGGTAAGACATCTGGTACGGGCTACAAAAAATAAAAAAAAGATAATTGGCAAAGCGATTTCTTTGTAGGTTTTCAGTTTACGTATTTAACACACAAACATAATATTCATGACAGAACAAGCATTTTTCATCATCATCTGCCTAGCCTTTTCCCAACTATGTTGGGGTCAGCTTTTAGTCTAACCGGATGCAGCTGAATACCAGTATTTTACATGGAGCGACTGCCTATCTGACCTCCACAACCCAGTTACTGGGTAATACGATACCCCTAGGTAAGACTGGTTGTCAGACTTTCGGGCTTCTGACTACCCGTAACGACTGTCAAAGATCTACGAATGACAGCCGGGACCAACGGCTTAACGTGCTTTCCGAGGCACGGAGGGGTCTCGGTATGTAAAGATGGTCACCCATCCACAGACCAACCGCGGCAAGCGTAGCTTAACCTGATCGATCGACCTGTGCGGCTGTTATTATTTAGCCACGGGCCCCTCGAAGAACAAGCATTTATTATGAATTTATAATTGTCAAAGATATTTTAAATGTGGGTTTGTTGAGTCTCCAAAAATATTTATTTTTACCACGCATAATATTGCATAATCAGAATGTTTCCACTGCTGGAACACAGGCCTCCTCACTTCGAGAAGGAGCGGGCTGGACCACGCGGGCCCAATGCGGGTTGGTGAATATCTTTTTACAAATGATTAAAGAAATATTTTGAAGTTCCTTAGTCCATTACATTTGGTATGACAGGTGAGTTTGTTCAGGCTGCAACTAATTCAAAGTGGCAACACAGACAACAATAATTTGGTAATGTGTGAACATTATTATTATTTTTTTATTTTTTTTCTAACGTTGCCCCACACTAGGAATTTCTCCTGTATTGTGGGTGCGTTTACAAACATTTAAACTCACATACACAAACAATTAACTATTACCTTACATTAATTATTTGGCAACACTGTTTTTTGCTGTCAATTTTTCCGTTTTCCTATAAAACTTATTGTATAATTTTATTCTGCATTAAAATGTATTTTTTTGCAGTTCTTGGGCATTTATTTGTAACACCATTGTATCCTTTAAGACACAGGTAACAGCTTTGTTCTTCCTTCACGCAGACGCATATCGACGCGCGACGTGATGTTTTGAATTGGGACAGTTTATTGTCTTTAGCCCTTAAATGCATGATTTATTTTATCGTATTGCAAAAAACGCTATTGTATAGGTATTTGTCTATAGAATTTAGATAATAAATATATAATAATTATACAATAATATTAATATTCATAGAGTATATATATTGTTTTGACAAAAAGAGGTGCGTTCAGAAACTCACAGCTATCACAATCATAAAAAAATTAAATGACGTACTTTGTTGCCAAATGGCAACATTATGCATTTAAGGGTTAAGATACGTATGCACTGACAGCTAGAGCCTAACGAGTT